>JAQIVE010000926.1:0-29604 GCA_034698285.1 Sminthurinus bimaculatus | reverse complement strand
TTACTCGGTAACCACGGTATACTTGCCCTTTATCAAAAATTTGTTTGAAGACCCACCAGATTGTTTCCATAAATTGGAGATCCATAGTACGATATCCATTCTCAAAATCAATCCACCGCCCACACCTTTCAACTGTAACTTCCCACTCTTTAGAATAACGAAGTACAATTGAGCGACATTCTTCATTATAAGTATCAATCCCTATCTTTAATACATCCTCTTTTCCCTATTAGTTTAGATACAAATGTTTTAAATTTAAAAGTTTAATTTATTATTATAAAAAAATATATATTTTTGTTGATGCATATTATGTTTTAATTACCGGGGTATGATAAAAAGTACAAAAGAGAATGTTAGAATGATAAATATTATTATATCGCGTTTTCCTGGTCTTCTAAATTTCAGGATGGAAAAATCTTTTGGATGCATCGGAGGCACGAAAATCACGACTCCTCCATATGCAAGAACAATTTAGGCAGATTGAAGAGCTTTATCTGACCTTTGCCAAGAAGGCCTCAGCTTTCAATTCCTGGTTTGAGAATGCAGAAGAAGATTTGACCGATCCCGTGAGATGCAATTCCATCGAAGAGATCCGAGCACTAAGGGAGGCCCATGCCCAATTCCAAGCTTCACTCTCTTCTGCCGAGTAAGCGTTCTTTTTTTAATTTTTTAAATTAATTTGTACTGGTTTCCTTTTATGTGAAAGTATGTAATGGGTATTAAATTAAGGTTCATAATGATTTTTTTCCTTGTTTTTGCTTTTAGGTCTGACTTTGCGTCATTGGGAGCACTAGACAAGAAGATCAAGTCATTTAATGTGGGGCCAAACCCTTACACTTGGTTCACAATGGAGGCCTTGGAGGATACATGGAAAAATCTACAAAAGATCATCAAGGAACGTGACGTTGACTTGGCCAAGGAATTGACCCGTCAAGAAGAGAATGATAAACTAAGGAAGGAATTTGCAAAGATTGCCAACGCTTTCCATGGATGGTTGACTGAAACTAGGTTTGTCTACTCAAGTATTTGTTATTATGCATATTATATTTACTGTTTTTGTTTTAAGAGCAAGAATCATGTGAACATTATTTAAAATCCCGATTTATTTATCAATACTTTTACATGCTTTGTTTCAAGTTTCATAATAATGCGAGGAAATGAAAAGAACGATTATTACGAATTAGTCGTTTCAAACTTAGGCTTTTACTTAATTGAACTGGATAATGTGGAGTTTTTCCGTACTGTTCGTTAGTTTGTTGTCAATTGTCGAGTATCATTAAGACGTGGGTCCCCATGTACAGTACAAAAAGGAGAATGAAAAAAATTTTATTATCTGTTTATGTTTCATTATGTTTGTCTCATATTACTTTAGGTTCCGTTTGTTGGGTTGGGATGGGTAAAGAGTTTTACCTTTTTAGATGTGATTGCACCCATTTGTACATGAATTTATTGTGTTACCTTTCAATAATGAAAATAATGTTGCAATACATTAAAAATTAATAATTTATTGATATTAACCGTGAACGATGACTAACACGTCAACCTCTAATATACCTTTTTCTTGTGTATATTTCCTACTTTTATATGAACTTGATGAGAATTGGAATAGTTTTTGTTTTCTGTAAAGTAATTAACCAAGTTAAAAAGTGTGGATTTAACATAACAAAGCTGAAGTAATACTTCTATGAGTGGAATTGACAGCATGTGTATGATAATAATTGACATGGGTAAATTGTAAAACAATGGCCTTAAAAAATGAATTTTTATTTTATGTAAACAGGTCTTCAATGATGGAAGGGTCTGGAACTCTGGAACAGCAATTAGAAGCCACTAAGGTAATTTTATTTTTTATTTTTTACGTACCATAAAGCGTAAATAGTTCAAAGTACCATTGTGTTAATTTGAAATGCCCATAATACATCATATAAGTACAAGTGGTAAAAAATTTAACTTTTTTGGTTAATTACAATAGCGTAAAGCTGCGGAAGTTCGTGCTCGGCGGTCTGACCTCAAGAAAATTGAGGATTTGGGCGCAATATTGGAGGAGCACTTGATCCTGGACAACCGTTACACTGAGCACTCGACCGTGGGCTTGGCCCAAGCTTGGGATCAATTGGACCAACTTGGCATGAGGATGCAACACAACCTTGAACAACAAATCCAGGCTCGTAACCAGTCTGGTGTATCTGAGGACGCCCTTAAGGAGTTCAGCATGATGTTCAAGTATGCTTTTAAATTTTAAGCCATTAATATTCAATATCAAATATATTTTGCATACCATCTTTTATCTTTCTTCTATGAACTATAAACTTAATAAACCATTATTATCGCGATGATTACTTATTATTGTTTAACTTTTTGTTTTTTTTTGTTCACCAGACACTTCGATAAAGACAAGTCTGGTCGACTTAACCAACAAGAGTTCAAGTCCTGCCTTCGAGCCCTGGGTTATGACCTTCCTATGGTAGAAGAGGGACAACCTGACCCCGAATTCGAAGCCATACTTGGTAAATATTTTGTTGAACTTTTTGTCTAATTCAATTATTATCTTTGAAGATTAAATAATTATTGTTGTATTTAGATGTAAATGTACATACTCACAATCAGTCACAGTTTGTCAAAATGTAAAACAAAATTGTTTTTGTTAATTCTTTTCTTGCTACAGACTTGGTTGACCCTAACCGCGATGGACACGTGTCACTCCAAGAATATATGGCCTTTATGATTTCCAAAGAGACGGAAAATGTCCAGTCCTCGGAGGAAATCGAAAATGCGTTCCGTGCAATTACTTCCGGTGAACGGCCATATGTGGCTAAAGAGGAATTATATGCGGTAAGACATCAAATAATTGACTTTATACATAGCATTACTACTGCCTATTCCAGTAGTCAAAATGACTTTTTATAAGTTCTTACTTTGATGATTGTATCTATTTCATATTACTTATTACTTATTTAATGAAATTATGCATTTTTCCGAATTTCTCAGAACCTCACCAAGGAAATGGCAGACTACTGCGTTTCCCGGATGAAACCTTACATAGATCCCAAGACCGGTCACCCCTTACCAGGTTTGTTGAAATTACGCATTAATTATCACTATAATTCATATACTGTGTGTGAACAAATTAAAAATCTTGCATTGTTTTTTTAAATACAGGAGCACTGGACTACGTGGATTTTACTCGTCAGTTATTTCAGAACTAGTGACAACTAGACACTTATTATAGTTGATATTTGCTTAAATAATTTTGCTTAAAAAGTACGTTTTACTACTACTACTACTACTATACTATATTACATTCTATATCATTGACAAATTATTATGCTGAATTTTGCTGGCAGCTGATATAATGATACAATTTGATTGTATTATTACCCTTTCCTACAATATTTGCAAAAAAAATTCGATAGAAACTCGTACTCGCGTATATATTTGCCTAATCGTATTATCAAAATAGCTACAGAACATTATAATATATAATATAATCTCTAAACAGAGAAACATAGTCGTTTATATTACTACTTATATATAATATTACTGTATAATTTTTACAGCATATTTATATTATACGTAGAGATTTTCCATTTGAAAAAGTTTTTTCCCATCATGTTATTTTCATTATTATTCTTGTTAGTAGAAACCAAAGAGTAAATTATTTTTCGTTTATCTTTTAATATTGTTGTTGCAGAATGATAAATATAAAATATATTGTAATAGAATTATTGTGACATTTTCTTTGTTGGAATTTCTCAGTCAAAACTTCCTATTTATAGACAGAAACCGAACTGCTACCAAATAAAACGAAATGTTATACACATATTATAACATTATATTATCATCACTATTAATCTTACCATCATTTTATTATAAGAATTTATGTAAAAAGCAAAGCAAGATCCGTAGACTCTAAAGTCTAAATAATAATATTATAATCTGAATGAAAAAAGTGTCAGAGAAAGTGTAGCATCAAAATCTTTAAAATGTAATACATAAAACCCAACTCTCTAGTTAAAAAAAGAGTCAGCAAATATTGTACATAGAACTATGCGCTTATGTATTCGAAGCCTAAATTATAATAACTGTTCAACTTCTACACAAAATACTTACAAAATCACCATAAACTATAATTGATCAATGCTGGGAAAATGAAAGCAATTAAGTTCAAGGATGATTAAAATCAAGATCAAAATAAGGTGAAAATGTGAAGGACCACGAGAGAGAGTGAGGGGGGAAAATCACGTATCATATAAAAACAAATGGAAATTGTGTTTGCTTTTAATAAATTCTTTTAAAATGTCAAAAAAAACTTGTCTATGTAACAACTTGCATGCGCAATTCAAATTATTCTCATAAACAATAAGTTAATGGCAATGCCTGACATTTAAACTATGTATAGAGATTCTTATAATATTAAATGCATTTTATTCATATACTGTCATTGTTTTTTGGTCTGTTTTGCTGCTGCGCGTTTTTGTTTCTGCAGTTGTAATTGCTGTTCTTTACTTAGCCTTTGCGTCTGTTGAACAGTTTGAGGGTTTGCGGCTTGGACAATAATTTGAGGAACTTGAATTTGGGGACAGCAAGGAGGTGTTATTGCTGCTGAACCACCTACTGCAGGCAATTGCTGACGTTGTTGTTGCTGTTGTTGTTGAGGGGTTGTATAGGGAAGTTGTGAGGCCATCTGAGCTGTTTGTTGCCTAATCTGCTGCTGGTAGAAAGGGGGAGGAGGTTGATACTGACCAAAGTTGGAAGAATTCGGAGGTGGGACTCTGTTGGCGTTTTGTTGACCCCTATTGTCAGCCATAGCTGCATTGACATTAGGGTTTGTCACAGGGATCTCTTCTGCTTGCTTTGACCCTGAAACCTTTGGCTTATTGCCCCCGCTCCCTGGAGCTGGCATAAAGAAGTGAGCGTCATCCTCATCCTCTTCTGGTTTGAACAAATGTCAAGGAATAATTATTGGGAAACCAAATATTTAATTAGTATGCATAATTTGTTTATGAAACAAAAATATTTGAGCGTTAATTATTATTGATTATGAATGAAAGATTGACCTTCTTCATTGGCCACCTCCCAGAATTCCAGCAGTTTGTCCATTTTGTTCCGTTGGTCCTCCAGTTCCTTCATAATCTCTCTCATATTACTCTTGATGACGTTGAGGCCTTGGGTATTCGTGTGCTTTCCAGGGTCCATCTTGTCTTGAGCATTCACCAGAGGTTGCGGCGGCATCTTGAGGCGGTTGTTTTGATGTTCCGCCAACTTTTTAAGGCCCTCATTCGTATTATTGAGACCGTCCACATTGTCCTCCTCGAAATCAAACACCATGTTGGCATCCGCTGAGGTCAAAAATGTCTTTAAACTGTGGTCCTACATGAAGTTAAATATTTATAATATGTTTAATCGCATTTTTTAGCCATGATCATTATTATTGGACAGCATTTGGAGTCTTCAAGTACTCCTTGCACTCACATTGCCCATGATGACTCGGGGACCCTCCTCAAACTCTCCTCCTTTGTTGTCCAGCTCTCTGTCACACAGACACATGACACACTTTTCGGTACAAGCTCGTAAGATCTCATAGACGTGACAGATGACGATGAGTGGCGGGGGCAACAAGGGCTTCTGCTCAAACTCCATGACAAAGGTGAACCTCTGGAACATCCAAAGTTCCAAGGAAATGGCGTCAACCTCCGAATAGATCCCGTTGAACACAGCAATCAGCACATTCACCTTCAATCAATTAAATTAATTAATTATTATGTACTTTTCATGCAGTTTTTGGATTCCTTTTTCTTATGGAAGACAAGAAAAGAGTTTTATATTTATTTACAATGAGAATATTGGCGACGAGCATGTAGAGGGCCCACGTGAGAGGGATGATCCAATGACCAACGGGACACGGGGGTTGATCTTCCTCCCCACATTGGGGTGACAGGGCATCCGTGTCCACTTCTCCAAACATCATCACATACCTACAAAACAAACATTTTCCCAGCTTGTAGCTAGCTTACTGCAGTTAAATCAACATGGAATTATACAACATTTATAATTTATAGTGTTGGTAGAATAAAGCTGAAAATATGTATGTAGCTAGGCTCTTTTATGTATTTTGTTTACTGACGGCTCCAAGAACGCTTCTGCAATATTACGCCAAGTTCTGTAAAACAAAATCCAGAAAAATTTGATTAAAGCTTTATGTATACATGTATATGGGGAAAAAGTTAATGGGAAAATTTATTTGGAAATGGTATCGCCATTTAATATGTACTGTCATACTACTAACGGATAACTGTCGGGAAAGCGGATGGACTCTCGGGCGATTCCAAAGGCAATCAGCACTACTAGAATAATCATCGCCTGCATTTGATGGAAAATTACATGTAGGTTTCAAAAATACGCCTTTAGTTTTCTTGATATTTTCAAAATCCACATAAAAAAATTCAAAACACAAAAGTAAGCGTACAAAGTAGGACATGTGCTTGAGCATCCGGTACATCATGACGATTTTGGGTCCGATGAACCGATTCACACTCATGTATTTGTACAGCCTCAAATTCCAATAGATACTCGAGACTCGATACAGCAACATTCCGTAGGTGAATGATGGGCCAAACCTTTTTTGAAAGGAATTTTAAAAAACAAAATGGAAAAATATGAAATAAAAACACATTTTACATGTCAAATTTTCAACTTTTACCTGAGCCAAACTCCCGTCATGAAGAAACCAACCATGAAGAAGTCAAATAGAGTGAAAATCTAGAGCAACAATTAAAAAATGGTAAATAATGCGTAAATCCAAATTCAGTAGTAGTAATTAGTAATTATTAATTATCACTGATTTCGATTCAAGCTTCAAGTTTTTTGCGAGGAAACTAGAGTTGTTTACCCGCCCCTTGAACTCGCTCCACTTTTGACCCCAGTTGTAGGCGTCAATGGCGATAAACTCTCGAATGCAGTCCAAGCCGTGTGCTCCAATGTAACAGATTACCAGGGTCTCGACATATCCGGGCACCGCCGGGTCCTGCGGCACAAGAATCGTGTACGCTAAACAACAGACAAAGGCGATGTAAGCTAGCTGAAACGAAATTAAGGTCAGTCCATATTTACCATCAATGTACCGACAGCCGTTTTTTTTTTGGAAAATAATCAAAAGTATTCAGTTATTTTAGCTTTTTTGCTTCTCAGTCATTCAAAATTATAAATTTTGTAGATGTAAGTAGGTGAGCAGATGATACTTATAAAGAAATTATAAAGGTACCGTATGCCTATAAAAGTTGGTGATGGGCGCCTTTTGAAATTCGTAAAACTTGCTCCAGGGTGACAACTCATGCTTTGTGGCTGGAAAAAGAAAATGAGCAAGTTATTTACATAAATCAATATGATAATAATATTATTGACAAAAAGATTCAAAAGTCTCTTGAGAAAAAAATTGAGCAATTACTGTTAAAACATATAATGATTATTTAATGGGAATAATACATAAAAAGTAAAGAGTACTTACTTACAAAGGACGAGTTTTGCCCTTTACTATAGTCGGGCATTCTACCGCCTCCCCGATGACCTCCCACCACTGGACCTCCTCGGCCTCCTCCATCCCCTTCGTGAAACGGTCTATGATGATGAATATGCAGATTGTCAGTTCTGGATCCAGTCTCCGTTCCGTCGAAAATGAAACTCCCCGCGGCGCCCGAGTCCAGGATTTGATGCTTTTCTCGAAAGTGGGCGTGAGCGTGGTGGGCATGATGGTGGGCGTAGGGATGGTGCTTCATCTCCTGGAGTTTGGTCGAAACCTCGTTGAGATTGACTGTTTGGTCCACCGAGTAGTCACCCGGGTGGGGAGACTTTCCATGGGAGGACTGCTGTTTATTTTCCATACAAAACAAAACAAGGAAATTGTATTACATTGCATTACACAACATTTACAATAATGTGGTATGTATTTAATGAATTTAAGATGTTATGAATTTTGAAGAGAAAAGCAAGTTACATCACGACTCCTGGTTGGATTACTGCGTCCCGTATTTTGAAAGATGGAGACGAATGAGCAGTGACTCCCATGTCGACTGTGGTAGTAAGTTCTTTGGGACTCGCTGTCGTGAGTTTGATCGGCCGTGGTATTGGCGGACGGAAGAAGATTCATGTCATGCCTCTCCTGATGGGGAAGAAGTTTCAGTTCATCCGTCGACTTGTATTCCAACAGAAACGTGATCACTGGTATCAAAATCCCCAAAACTATCTAACAATATCAACAATCAAGAATTACAAAAATGGGACAGTTAAATAAATCGAATTTTTGAAAATAAATGATTCCATCAAAATCTGTTCGAGTTATTTCATCTACCTTGAGAGAAGCATTTTTCCTGATATTCAAAGCGCCCATCCATAAATCAGCTATAATAATATTATAATCAATGATACATCATGAGCATTATATAATGTTATTTGTTAAGACAGTACTTGTAGAACTTTTAATTCAAAAATCAAAAAATATCCTTGTGCTCTCGTTTTCCTTTATTATGTACATTAGACTTTTACCCAAAAGAATTTGACAGCAGGGATGACCCAGGAGCATCCGATGGTTGGCCATGACAGCGAGAGTCAAGCAGGTCTGCTTTGACCAGTGGTCCAGCTCCATGGTGAGGAGTTGCCGGGCCATTTTGGCATCCTGTCGGAAGCAGCTGTCTAGAAGCTCCAAGCTAAGGGTTTCCCACTCCTCAGCAAAGGCCTGAAACTCGGAGGCCATGTTTGTCTTTTCGGTGGAGACCAATTCCTCGGCCAAATAGCTGTTGAGCTTGACCGCGACGAGGGACTTGGCAAGGGCCCCCGGTCCGTGGCACCACAGTAACAGCGCCATCGTGTGACGCTTCGTGAGCACCGCCCAAACAAAGAGGTCGTCAAAGGGCTGAGTGAAGCAGTGCATGTTCATGGTCTGATCCTCGTCATCGTCGGGGTTGTCAATGTCGCTGACGGGTCGGAGTCCTCGCAGATGCAGGTATTTACTCTTGTAAATGTGACCCATCATGTGACTCATCGCCAAGCCCACGTCTAAAATATTACCATTGTTTTTGTGGTAATAGTATAGGCATCAACATGTGATATATGATGATTTATGTCAAAATTTTAATTTCTAGTCATAATAAATAATTTTATTGCGTGTACCATGAAGTGTCAAGTTGCGGTCCAAGTGCGTCTTGTTGTGGGATGCAAATTTCTGTTGGGACGCCCTGATTTTCGCCAACTCAAACAAAAGAGTCCGCATCTGGATGGAATGAGTGCGCTCCTAAATTTTAATTTTTTAGATTAAATCTTTGCATTGGAAACATGGCGATTTTTTTTAAAAATTGGGCTGTTTATGGTTCGTGTCGAATAAACTGTGTACCAAACTGTAGAGTCCTTCAAGTCTCGCCGGGGTGAGAAATGTTTGCATATTGAGCCCGTGCTCCAGTAAGAGGTTGACAAAGTCAAGGCGGTCCGAGACGAGGGCCTCCATCATGGCGTGTTCCAGATGCTCGCGGGACCAATCCCGCCCGTATACAAACACCTCGTTGGTGGCAATGTCCACTCGGTCCCAGGCCAGGGTCAGGCTTAGTTGCTGAAGAGGAGTCCAGTGCTGAGAGCGGAAGATGGAGGCCAACAGCACGGCATCAAAGCCCTCGTCGTCACCTTGATGCGGCACATAGATTGTCAGCTAAAATTCCATAAGAATCATGAATAATGAATAATCTTCATACAAGGTTTCAGTTTCGACTGGTTTATGAACATCAAGCTAGTTGGGAGAGTGATTACCAGATTCTTCCGGAGAATGATCCTCTTTAACTCGTTCAGCAGCAGGATGCTCTGAGCCGCATTGATCTTGTAGAGGCGCACCATGAGGGCCAGTATTTCGTCCTTGATATACTCCAAATCCTTGACGTGGTCACACTTCCTCATGACATAGGTCAAGAGGTCCGCCGTTCTTCCCGTGTGGGCGAATATTACTGCAAAAATATCAAAACCATCATGATAATCATAATTTTATCGCTTATCATTGTGAAGAAAGGATGACTGGGGGGAAAAAGTTGAATTTTATCGGTGACTTTACCTACTGGAATTGGAGGTTCATCTGTGAGGTATTCAGCAACCGTCCTCAAGGTGTACGAGCCTCCTTCAATCACAACACACACGATCGGAGTATCGCAGCCTCGATCTAGATCAAACACAACATGCTTTTATCAAAATCAAGATGAAGGAACTACTTGAGGAACAAAAGAGCACATTGAACTTGATGAATAAATTAATGAAATTACGTGGGCTCATGGGATAGCTGCCCAGGGCGCGTTCAAGTCTCTTTCTGAAATAATAATCGGCCTGCATGTCACCCACCGCCCCGTTGTCCACCAAAAGGAAGTTGCTGTGTCGGGGGTTGAGGAGGACATATCGGGAGCCGGGATGCTCCAGTGGACAGTAAATCCGGTCACGATTCCGCCCCACCAACTCACCCCGATGTTCAATGACTCCCCAAGGGCTAATCCCCACGGAGACCACTCGCCCTCTTTTAAAGCCCAGCCAGCGCTCATTGCCGAGAGCCGTCCCAATGTGTTTCGTCACTCCTTTATTGAGTCCATTGGTGAAGACCCAGGCGTTTGTACTTTTGGCGGCTTTGAGGAGACCAATTTGCAGGATTTTTCCGAGTCTCGGAGGAAGCTCAAAATTGTCATTCCCACCCCGAACCGTGATGACCAACTTGGGCATTTCCAGACCCCAAACCAATGTCTATATTAATGTGAATACAAATTTGAAATTATTTTGAATAGTTAGAAAAAATTCGAAATTGGAATATTAAATAATATTGAATGAGATAAAGATTGGTCTCTCACCATCAGCTGAATTACAAGCTCTGGATTGGTGTCGTGACTCAAGCGGACAAACTGAAAAACAGAAAACTTTGCTTTTAAACGTATTACGTAATAAATTAAGAGATGTTTTGTCGTTTCGAAAGAAGGTTACCCGGGCTTTGTTGGGATGATGTTCGCCCTCAAAAACAATTTGTCCGTAAGCATCTGTGGGGCTTGGTGTAGTATGTCTTGAGGGTGACCACTCGTCGCCTCTGTGGGTTTTGGGGTGAGCCAGGATCTCCTATTTATTTTCAATATAAGTATATTTTTAAATTCCCAAAATGTCTTTGTCCATTCACAAATTGCACAAAGTTCAAAGGTCTGTAGAGTCATTCAAAAAGTTGGGAAAACTGAACCTCATCGTGCTCCGTCTTGAGTCGCCCACACTGACATTCAGTATCCGAGTCATCAGTGGCGATGAAGGCGCAACACTCGCGCTTCATCAAGTTGAGCTCGATCCATTTTGGAGGCAGTCTGTGACCATTGAAAAATATCCAATTGAATTGAATAAGTATTGACATTAAATACAAGTCAAAAACAGGGAATGAATTCAGTTTTCTGCAGAAAAAATGATAAAAATCCAGATGGTGGGACCTGATCTCTGTTGCATGTGCCATCATGGACTAGTCAAAGGGCTATTATTATATTAATAAGCTTGCTAAATTCGAAAATTGCTCATGTTGTTCGGTTTCTGGTTGAAGAAATTGCTATTCAGAAGGCTCCAAATTGACGTCAATTTATGGAATTGCAGGGACTGGACTGGGAGTGACTGGCGAGTGCTGATGAGATCATGATCAGCTACAACGTATCTGACGAAAGCAATGAAACCCAAATTTACAAAACATTCTTAAAGAATAGCCCTGACGTATTATTATTCATGTGTTATTGTTGAATGTTAATTTTGTTGTGAGTAGGGAACCGAACCACACCACAATCGAGGAGGTAACTGGTAACAGCTCGCTCCATTTAGCCAAAGTACTTTCTTGTCAAATCTCCTCGTTTCTTTGCTCTTTGCTTTGCTTTGAGGTTATAGCGGGCAACGTTTCTCCTCCGAATTAGAATTATACCTATAAGAGGGTGAGGAGGTCAAAGGTCAAGTTGGTACACAGTACACAAGTTGGTAATTTTAAAATTGCGGAGGACGGAGGACGGAGGACTAGCAAATAGGTAAATTGTAAACCCATCGGATATCGGATTGTTTATTGTTTGATAAAAAATAAAAACAATTTTTGTAGCCAAAATCCAAAGCAACCGTTGTATTCGGATTTTGGATTTCGCCGTTCGCGGATTTCGGATCGGATTATGCCAAGAGGGACGCTGATGTTATGCGGCAAAAGGCATTCGCATTCTGACGAGGACTCTTCTGTGACGACGACCACTACTGACGTTTACTATCGTCATTCTAAGGATGCCAATTTAATAATTGTACACAGGTGCAATGCAATGTATAGCCAGTGATCGATATGGAACTGATGTTTTTTCATCTCAGAAACATGGAAAACAAGAATTTGGAAGTTTTTGAAAAGAAAAAATACGGTGAAAAAAGTGAAAAAGTGACATTTTCAACCATTCCAAAAAATTAGGATTTTTTAAACGGATTACACACAAACAAACTTTTAAAATACAGAACTTTAAATATCTCGAGGAAAATAAAGGACATCGAGCTTCGAGCATACAAGCAGAAATAAAGTTGATTTAGTTTTTGTTTTCATTATTTTTATTGTGTAGTGAATCTGAATAAAATGGTTAGTCTTGTGCTAGCATCATGAGCGTATAGTAAAAAAATTGGAAACTTCCATTAAAAATTCGGAAAAAATGTTCAGGGAAAGTCCGGGCGTGTGGATGTGCACTGCAAATAAACCAACAAAATCAGGTTAACAAATAAAGTTAATTATTATTGATCGTAGTAAAAAAATATATATTATGCAAAATATGATATTATAGATTATAGGTAATAGACTGCTCACGGTTGCTGTCGTTGGGATCTTTGACAGTTCCATCCTTAAATGTGATGACTAGAAAAGGTCGGAGCTGTGGCGGTGGGTCACGAAGCACACTCGGCACTATCACACTTATTGAACTTTGTTGACCTCTCGTGGCCAAGCTGCTGACCCGAGAATCTGTCAGCATGATGTCTCCCACGGTCAGTTCCGCTATAATGTCGCCATTGTTCCAAGTGTTGCAGCTTCCCGAGATGTTGCGCAGGGAGAAAGTTGCCAGTTTATTCTCATCCGGATGCTCCACCGTCCCCAATTTCTTCTCGAGACTGATTTTACCCGTGAATAAAATGACCTCAAAATGATCCAGTCTCACACTCAGCTTTAGGGTCTGCTGTTTTATCAACCCCGAAATGTTGTCACTCTGTGGATCTGTGTCGGAGTTGACCTTTGAAGATCCACTCGGATTTGAAATAGGGTGAAGATCAATCTTAGTTCTAATTCCACTAACCGGACTTGTACTTCTTCGTCTCCTTGTCGCTGTTGTTGATGGTCCTACGGCTCCAGCCTGAGGTGATGACGATGATGATTCTGCAAGGGGCTTGAGAATGTGGCCAATAATGGCGGCCGTCACTGAATAGTCCTGTGTGCTCAATCTAATCTAATACAAAACAATTATCACCAGACCATAGGAAAAAACATTTTTGACCTACAAAATTCTAAATAATTAACCTCTGGCAAGTTGATGTTGGTAAAAACTTTTCATTTTATAATAATAATATTACCAAATTATTGTGCATGTGACCCACGAGAGCCAGGTCAGGGAAAAGCGTACAAAATCTGGTCATTTTTCTCTCAACGTTGAAGTCAAATGAAATCGGATTCACGAGGAAAATTTGCGACAGTGTTTTCTCCGTTTTTAGGTCGATGAAAACTCTAAAGAAATTATAGATTTTCGTTTTGAGCTCTTTTTCAGACTTCCTTGCTGCTCGTTTTGTATAAAGTTTTTCATTTTTAGAGTGTAACCTTGAAATGGTGGTATCATTCAAACAAAAGTCGAGGGCGTCAATCAAGATGGTGGCCTCTGGAAGGCCGGTGGGCCTCTCCAAAAATCGGTTTTGAAAAGTCAGCTGACCCAAATTGAGCCTGATGGCATCTGGCGACGTTTTCTCCTGGGGAAAAGTTATTGATGCTGGCTGTTTGAAAAAAGAAATTTTAGAGAAATCATGAAAAATGTCGAAATAAACGTTTTTTCTTGAAAACTTCTAGAATAATTCATGGAAAATGAAAAAAAGTAACCTCAATTTGAATGTCGAGTATAATTTTTCGATCATTGATCGGCTGTAATTTTCTGCCTTCTTTGGGCACGTCTTTGATGGAGTAAATTCGATACTGATGTTGTGAATTTTGGGCGCTCAAAGCGCGCTCATTCTCTTGGACATCTTCCTTGGAATTCTCTTTGCAAGTGTGTCGATCCACCAGGAGTTGACTGCAGCTGTTCTAAAATCAAAAATGAGTGACGAATAATATGTAGTTGAGGAACTGTTTAATCTGTTTACCAATTATCAATTATTATAATTAAAATTTTAACTGGGATTTAAAGTTGAGGTCAACCTTGATGTAAGTGATGAGAGCCGGCACGACGACGAAGCGAATGGATCCAATGACCAGGTGGAGCTTGAGATCCTCATGCTCTCCGTAGCTAGGACTCTCGGGCGAGCTCTTGTAGAAGGTCAAGGCCAGGTCAAACACTTTAGGTCCACTCACCGTCAGCAACTGCCCTTTACACAACCCAAACCATCATTTAATATTGTTGACATACATAATTCGACACTACATTCAAATTCCTAGGAAAAAATTCTGCCCACACAACTAAATCGTCACAAATTGAAATTCGGCTGGGTGTACATATTGTACTTTACGATATAGAGATTCCGAGTCGACGGAGAATGCCGCCAATTCTTCAAAGGTCACAGAGATGACCATGACTTTTGTGACCTCTTCCACCTTGAGCACAATCTGCCTCATTTGGAACCTCATAATCTGAGTGGAGTCCGTGGACAACTGGAGAGTGCAAACGCCCAAGCTACCCACAAACCTCAATTTGACGGGGATTCGCGTGACCGGAGAGGGCGGATTTTGGAGCAACAGCACCAGTAAATCTGAGGTATCAAAATGTCAAAGGTCGGATTTGCAGTCAACCTTAAAATTTGATTCTGAACAAGAAATTTAGATGGAGTTACCAATCGAGTTTTGAAAATCGTCGTTTGCGAATCCCTCGATGAATAGAAAGACGGTGGCGACAGCCTCCTCATACAGATTGATGTCAAGTCTCGTGATCTCGACCCTTACGGCTGTGGCGACGGAGGGCAACAGTTTTCTCGGACACGTCGGACTCGCTGAGGTCACTTTGAGGGAGAACAAGGGATTTTGAGACTCTTTCGATGTCGAATCCGTACTGGAACTCGGGATGGGCTTGGATCTGGGCATGGGGGTCTTGACCAAATATCTGGCCGGAGAATTTTCACCCTTGAGCAGAATTAATCGGGCGCCCTCGACTCGGGCGTGGGCTTCGTCGAAAAATATTTTGCGCCTAACGCTCAGGGAGAAGGAGAGGAGTTCAAGGAGGAGGCCGTTGCCCGTGCTCTGGTTGGCCAACACCCGGACCGTTTGGATGTGGATGAAGACGGAGAAGTCGGCCAGCTGACTGGCGTCCCCAAACTTGAAGCTCTTCTCCAGGGTCTTCTCCTCAAAGTCGATGAAGGGGAGGCGGGAGATGGCCTTGGTCTCACTGAGGAGAACCGATTCTGAGGGCGCCCCCCTCGTCCCACCCGAATCGACCAGTGAGGGGGGGAGGGGAAGAGTCACGATCAAGTGCAGAAGCTTGCACAAGTTCCTCTGACTGAAGGAGCCGTCCACAGAGGGCAATTCCCCATCGACCCGGATACTCGACCTCCCCTTCTTGAGGAAGGAACATTTGACGGTGAGACTCATCTGGTTGTACTTGAGCAGATAGTTTCGCTTTTTGGGCTCTCCAGGGAGAAACAAAAATACCTAAATTAATAATAAATAATAATTCGATTGGTTAAACTTAATCTATTTTTATGAAATTTTAACCAGGTATGTACCATTTTTAAAAAACGGGAAATTTACCCTAAATTCCTTGAGCTGAACTGTATAAGTGTCGAAAAAGAGACCCTCAAGAGGAGTTTCAGCAGTCACGTTGACAACTCGCGGCTGACTTCGAATGTGCAACTCACCGAGGTCAAAGACCAAGTAGTTGGATTTTCTGCAATTCGAGGAGACATTTTGAAACTACAGATTGAAATTTGGTCAAAAAACGAATGCCAACTCGAAATTTGTAAAATAATGTACATACTTGTCCAGCTCTCCATTTTGAGGGAGAACAATGTAGGGAGCCACAAAGTCGACAAAGAGCTCCACCTCCGTCTTGTTGACAATGAACTGCTGGAAGCTGGACGTGGAGAACTCCTTAAACTCCTCGAGTTTGGACACGGCCACGGCCTGGAGCTCATGAAGCTCCACGTCCTGCGGCAGGGCAAACACATCCGCAATCTCGGCAAAGGTCTTCCAATTGTAGTTGAACTGGAGTCGTTGGGCACTCAGCTTGATCCTCTTCTCCGCCCCGCTCTCGCAGTTTAGGGGCATCGTCTCAATGAGGAGGTCAAAAAAGTTGGTCACACTCTTGGTCGTGGTGGACACGATGATCTGACTCTTCTCTTGGAAACCCCGGGCCTCGATCTTCTTGAGATTGACGGACACCTTGAGACCGCCGTTCACGGGTCGGGAGGCGACCGCAGTTTGAAAGTCCAGGACTATCAACCGGCAAATCGTGTGGTAGGGATGGTCGTCATAAATTTCATCCGTCCCTGCTACTGACATGCCCAAAGATCTTTTCCCGTGATTTAGCAGGGGGTTCAAATTCGGACTGACATTGCTCAACCTTTGACCCTGATCATACATTTGAGGAGGAAGGGAGGAGGCCAACTTGGAGAGGACAAAGCTCATCTTCCTGATTTGGAAGTTGATGCAAACGGACTCATAGTCGGCGGGATATTCAATCTCCTCGTTGGTTTCCCGGTAGTCGACGGCCTCCTTGAGTTGGGCCTTCTCCTCGGCCGTCCACTGCTCCGACAGGATGTTGGACATGTCCTCCTCCGACAAGTTGTAGTTGGTGAACCAACTCATCAGCCAGCCCGGCTTCTTGGAACTTTCAATCTTCTCAAGGCGAGTCTGTCGAAGTCGAACCAACTTTCGACACAGGATGATGTTGAACACGTCCAGGGAGAGCTCCAGATCGTCGATCTGATCCTCCAAATCCTTGATCGGACTTTTTGAGGTCACCTTTTTGTAGTACAGCTACAGTTTCAATCGAGCAAAAGTCAAACTTTTTTATCACCATAAAATTGGTCTTTTATATTATTTGTTTTGTTTTTCTGAAACGGATTTTGAATAGATTTTGGATTTTGATGATATACCTATAAAATAAAAAAGAGAACTCATCGTACATCGATATAGGACTTGCAAAGGGCGCGATGCTGGGCGATTCTCCTCCAACTCCAGTTTGCTACATGCAATTTGGTATTTAAATTAACACCTTTCTGTTACATCCTTGTTCCATCATTATTTTCGACATAACTTTTGTGATTTTCGACCTACTTTTCTTTCGATGAACTTCCTCCATGATGCAATTAAAGGCAAATTTCCACCTGGAACGCAAAATAAGCAAAATATAGTTTGAAAAATGAAAAAATTTTTTTGAAATAGTTTGAAAATATTAAAACTGAAATACTAAATGTAAACTTACCATATTTTATAATTTCCCGCAAATTTCCGGAGTCCCTTGGGCTTGTATTTTTTGTACCTCTGGTTGCGCGCGATAAATTCAAGGGTTTCGGCCAGGGTGATGAGGTCACGGAGCTGCAAATTGGACAGATCTATTGCGAGCTCGTTGAGAACAGCGTCAATGGAAAAAGTGGGGAATTTAAATTCAGCCTTCTCGGGGTTGGGCGTCAGCATGACCTTGACTTGACCTTTGATTGGCCCAATCACATACTTTAGCTTTGAGACGTTTCCCTTCCGGAGCTCCGCCAGTTTCCTCACAAGTTCTTCCTTGTCCGTGGGGTTGGTGGTGGTGGAAATGAGACTGGTTTTGATATTCCAATACACCGCCCACCCTTCGATCAAGCCCAACTGTCAAAAAAAGGGGATTTCAAAGGTTTAAAAAAATGATACCAAGTTGTTGATTTAGCATTCGGACTGGGACAGCTGACCTTGTACTCGGTGTGGGTGTTTTTGCTGATGTAGTTGGGTGTCCAATTGGAATCCGTGGCTTGGACTGTGAAAGTGTCCAGGGTCAGGCCGAAGCTGAAGGAGTGCGATGGTTTTGTGATTTTGTTGTCCTCGTATCGCAGGTGGAACGACTCCAACTTTATCTGCATGTTCCGAATTATCTGAATGGCACATTTTTCCAGGTACGTGTCCTTTGGCTTCCCGCCAGCTGTTTTCCAAATTTTTTCAATTTTTAAAAACAATTTTTTGAAAAAAATAAATAAATAATACACATAGCGGTCGAATAGTTTTTTATTCTCACCGGTACTTTTGGAGATGAGATACTCCTTGTAGTGATCCTCGATTTTCTGGACGACGCTCTTCTTGAGGATGAGGGAAATTCGCTCCTCCGCCTCCTTGTCGTAGACTGTGTACGAGGGATTGAGGAGGACGTAGAAATCCTTGATGGTCACCTCCACGGGGTTCCGGAAAATACTCGCCCAAGGAATTTTGATGGCCAGGACACCTTTTTTTAGAAAATCATAATATTATAGACTGTTAATCGACAAACAAATAAATGGTATGACTTGACTATAACTTTATTTCTTAACAAAGTAAAGTGTGTACAAGATTACCCACTCGACCCACGACAACCTTGACGGGGACATTTGCAAGGGTCTCTACGGCCGTGGTCTTGATCTGGAGGTCCTTCAACACGACGTCACCCGCCCAAAGACTCACGCTCAGTTGAGACACGTCCGTCGTCTCGCAGTAGTCCTGCACCGCCTGATTCACCTCCCTTATTATCGTCTCTTTCAACTTGAGCACCGCTCCAATCTAAAACAACAATAATCACTCTGCTGGTTTTTGTCGGGACAGGACTCGGATCAGTAGAATAAACTAACGTGTAACGGCAATAACATATCGGCATCTTGTAAATTCAACTTACGCCCGAGAACAATGTTGTCTTGGCCATTTTAGCGATTTCTTTTCGCCCACATTTTCCCGCCTGTTCGTTGTTCCAGGTATTTTTGGGTCTAAAAACTGGAAACTGGAAATTTGAGACTTCGACGCGCTGAGGTCAAAACTAAATACAAAACGAAGTGAAGGCGGGAGAGAGGCAAAAGGAAAGTTTTCCCGTGCTTTGATGATTCGTTATTCGTTTTGGCTGCAGCCTGCAGGTGCCGAATTCATTTTTCATTGCATTGCATTGTTTGAATTTTGAATGCCAAAAGCTTTTACTTTTTTCCTTTTTCCTTTTTTCTTCAAAAAGTGGTTACTTTGGAAATGCGGAAATTCATTTTCGAATTTCGAAACGGAAAACGGAAACGGATTTCCGCGACTATTTTTTGTTTCTGATTTCAGGAAACCTTTTTGAATTTCAAAATTCAAAAAACGAAAAGCCCCCTGATATACCTATTTTATTTTTTTCGGAAATTTAAAATTTTACGGAGAAAGGTCGCCGTAAGAGGACCTTATTTACGACCCCAAAGTCCCCAAACGTTTCCATCATCCTTTGATGATGGCGACGATGCAATGGCGGCTTCACTAATTAAATTAACACTTCAAAACCTGTAGAAATTCAAAATTGTTGTGAGCACAGGGTCAGAGGGTATTTGGTTGATGTTGTGCTTTGTCAATCATCAAGAAGGGGGAAGGAGCCTCAATGATGACGGGGCTGATTGCCCATGATCACCACAGAACCGCCAAGCTGATGCGACAACGACAGAGAACATTCTTCCTCATTTGCCTGCAATGGTAAATCCGCCCCTAAAACCCCAGCCTGCCAAAGAGACTTCCGGAAATTCTAGTGGCAAAAACAACCCCGAAGAATGTCGTCGATGTGCCAATCACCCCTCCACCGCCAAATGTCCCATTAACCGAAATAACACTGCAGTAGCCGCCAAAAATATCAGCGGCGGTTATGGAACTTCCCACAGATATGAGAAAGAGGAGTCATCCGGCCAGGAAAAATGTCCCGAAAAATGCATCCCTCAGACAAGGACGACGCCGAATCCTCCACCAGCCAGGGGTTCGAAAGGGAGAAGGAGCAAAGAGCTGGAGGAAGCAGAGCCAGTGGAAAGTTCCAAAGAAAAGGCACAAAGGTCAAAGGCCAAGGAGAAGACTTTGGCCGGAGGGAGCGGAAAAGACCAAGATAATAAGAAGACTCAGATTCGGGGTGGACAGACTAGAGGTCCAACTCAAGAACAAGCTAAATGTATCCTGATGGGAGACGAAGGGGGCTACATCCCCATCAATCAGCCCTTCATCTTTGCCATGAACCCTGTCACCCTCAAGTATAAGGCCATTCTTCTGGACGCCGCCCAACTCGAATCAGTTTCCCAGGCCCGATTTGCTAAACCTCGACCCTCCACTACACATCCCTCTAAAAGTCACTCACGCTTCACCCCCCGTAATGTAAAGGTCACGTCTATGGTCACGGCCGAGCCTCTGCCCGTGGACTCTGCTTTTGCCCAGCTAGTAAGCTCCAATCACCCCCTTCTGTGGGTCTTTGGCTATCCCCAGGACGCGGAGATGGAGGAGTACCGTCAAAAATGCGTCCAGTATCTAGCGGACAAAAACTCTCTTTATATCATCAATCTGGATCGGGAAATTCGTCGGTTCAATGAGGCGATCGTCAACCGACACAGTGTCAGTCTAAACAGTGGCTCGGGCTCGGGGAAGAAGGCAGACGCCCCTGGAAAAGATGCCAATCTCAGTGACCTCATCTTGTCCCGGGCCAAAAACTTGGTGCGAAGGGTAACAGCGGACAAGCAGACTCTGAGCACGAAGGAGATATGCGAGCTGATAAAGTATTCGATGCTGATGGCTGTCAGTGCAGGGGGTCATCGCTCGAGTCAGATGCAGAGTCAAAGTGTAAAGGGCTTCATTTTGGACAGCTTCCCCATCAGTGCGACGGAGGGGATGGACTCGGAGGGTTTTTTGTACAAGAGTGTGGTCTGTCTGTACTTTCTGAATCGGGAGTGGACGGCGAGCAAGCAGAAGGAGCCCAAGGGAGTCACGCCCAAGTACCATCTCCGGAGCTACCCCTACTCAGAGAAGGAGGTCGAGGCCGCCGCCGACTTCTTTGGATTTAAAAGTGGGCCCTCCTTTCTATTCCTTTTCTTGTCTACTTGAGAATAAAAAAATTCACGTAAATATCTACATACACAAGAGCCTTTTTCATTTTTTAACATATTGTACTGTACTTCAAATATTTATATTTAGTCCACCTAAATAATGTACATTAGCTTGTTTGCCGTTGATTTATAGCAATAAAGATCCTGAACACGGAGGACTTGCGGGATGCTCAAGTGGAGGACATTGCCACTCTGGTCAAAACTCATCTGGAAGGCCGAGGTCTTGCACTCCACAAGATTGTAAATCACGACTCCAAAAATCCAGGTGATGGACTCAAGAATCAGGGCACCAACACCAAAGTAGCGGCGGCCATCATTTCTGGTTCTGGAATGGGCGCCGTGACCACCAACATGGTTCTCAACCACGCCGACTTTGTCAAAGCCATGAACCCCGATCCCGATGTCAAAAAGACGATGGGCAAGAAGACGGCGATTCTGGTGGCGGTGACGCAACCGCCCGCCCCGTCCCAACTCGGGAGCCGGAGCAGTGACCCCAAGACCAAGAGTGTGGCTCCGACTGTGGTCAAGAGTGTGAGTCCCACTGTGGTCAATGGAGAGGGCAGAAGCGTGGCGCCCACAACGACCATGACCATAGCCACTTCAGAGTATGAAAGTGGGTCATATACGGAGACGGGCTCTCGTTCAGGCACTACTATGACCAATCCACCCACGACTGTCAAAGGGCCCAAGAGGTCAGATGGAAGCGGCGGGCATTAACAATAAAAATAATATAAATCTTAACTCGTTCTTTATTAAAAAATTACAAAATTTTTTTCAAAAAGGATTTGCTCCTCAAAAACAAAAAAGTCCACAAGAGCATTTGTCGAAAAGTCTTTCTGGACAAAAAAATTTATTAATTTCAACCAAATAATAATTAACCTCGACAAACGAGGTCAAAGAGGGGACATTGACATGGTCTGTGACTGTGACTCGTCAAGTTGACCAGGATATCGAAAAGTAATATTTCTAGACGAAGCCGAATGTGGAAACTGGAAGTCATTTTGGAATTGCTGCTGCTGCTGAAGTTGGATCTGGAGCTGATGATCAAAGTCAAGGTCAGACACGGGAACAGGAACCGGGACCGGCAGCATTTTGTATAGAGCAATCGGATCTGAAAATGAAACTCGTCGTCCAAATTTCGTCTTACTTCGAGTAGTCACATTATTATCATTGTTATTGTTGTTGTTACTGATGCATTGTGAGGCCGACTTGGAATTAACTGGCGGTTTATAAGGCGTAACTTGACCTGACCCTTGACCTTTATGGTCACTCTCCCTCCTCATGCGGTCCAAACTGGCAATCGGGATTGTCTCCACTTCCTCCTCGACAATGACCAAATTTCCTCTCCTGTTGATGTCTCGATGAAGATTCCCAGTTGACATCTGCTTGGCTGTGTTGGTCAAATCCACCGGTTTGCTGTTGTTCTTGACCTTTCCACAAAATCAAAGGTCAAATGTCAACGGGTTGTTCTTGTTAATGTTAATGTATTATGGGTATTATTATAAAATTATAGGCATATCATTGTTATCTAATTGTGTTTTATTGTTTACCGCTGCACTAGTCCTAGATTGTTGCTGTTGTAATAATAATTGTTGTTGTTGTTGTTTGTGCCTCTGGAGTGAAAAAATATGACCTAAAAGTTCCCGGGAGACAGTGGGAGGAGTCGTTCCGGTCAGCGGGGCTCCAGATGACCCCTTCTTATGTTTCGCCTTTTTTTCAGCTTGGCCTCCACTTTTGATGGGGAGAAAGGACACTGATATACTTGACGAGACTGAAATCTCCATGTCATCAAGTTGACCTTGTCCATTTGAGCTTTGCAGATGTATGAGATCCTTAGAGTCGCTGCCCTCGCCCTTTGTATCACTTGGTAGGTATGCTGAGACTATATTTTGGCTTGGACAACTTGACTTTTGACCTATAGCAATTGTTTTTGTTGCCAGGTCACGATCAGAGCAACTATTGCTACCACTATTGGGACGAAGGAGGTTGAGGTCACTTTCTTGTTGACTTTGACCTTGACTGTGATGCGGTGAGGGAGAGGTCATGACCTCAGGGTTAGTCTGACTGCAGCTGCCGTGTAGCAGCACAGGATATGACCTGTCACTGCCATTATTGTTGTTGCTGCTGTTTTCCCCACAGTTTGACGGCGTCTTTATGTTGAAGCCCTGGAGCTCCTCACAGAGTTTGTGCATGTGGCCAGGAAGCTGGTGGTGGTTGCAGGAACAGTCCGACTTCGGATTTAGATTGTTGGATTGGGGTTTTTTGGGGTTGCTCTCAAAATTTCGGATGGCGGCCATGAGGAGAAGTTCGCTCTCACTGAACAGGTCCCGGTTGAGTTCGGAGCAGTTGGAGGATTCGGACACGGTGGCTGACGTGTTGCTGTCCGTCTCGCCCACAGTCTCCAGAATACCTGAGACCCTTGATGGACTATCCAAACTGGTCCTCGACCTTTGGTTCTCCGTCCAGCGAACGACATTGTCAAAGTTCCAGAAACAGGAGGAGGAGCAGGTGTCAACAAGGGAGTGACTGTCATTTTCAGGGCCAGGGCTGCGGTCTCTCGCCACCGGTCCGTCTGTCCCAGTGTCCACGGTCAAGGGTATGTACGGGTCCATGTCGTGAAGATATGGCGGACTTGTAGTGCCAGAACCAGAGCCAACGGTCCTCTGAGTGCGTCGCCCCTCCACTGTCACTGTTTGACCTTGGTAGTCGCTCAAGGTCACTGGGGCAGTTGACACGAATTTTGTTGACGATTGGTCTCGACTCGCAGTAATTGTTTTAGTTTTATTGTAATTATTAATTTCATTTGAATGATTGCTGAAATTGGGTTTCTTCTTTGTGTTGTTGTTGGTGGAGGATTTGACCTTTGACTTTTTTACTTTGACTGTGGGTGGTCCAGTTTTCTTCAACTTGACCGCAGCTGCTGCTCTTCCCTTGGGCCAGATGTAAAAGTGAGACATGGCTTCATCCTCCCACCTTTTTTCGCCAGGGCCAGAGTTCAACCTCAACCCGCTTTTTTTCTGGTCAAGGTCAAGGTCATGGCCATGATTACTTAACCGAGAAGTATGAGTTTTACTCGAACTTTTCTTCGTCTTCGTCTTGCTTATGCTGGAGGTCACGGGATGAGGATGATTCTGATGATGACCTTGTGCATTGATGCTGTCAGTCCTGGAAATGGTGATGCGAGCTCCTTGCGACCTCTTGACCCCGTCACTCCAATTGGACATTTTTGAAGGGCTAAATTTGAGGGAGAAGGAAGAGTCCGCCTCTTCGTCCTGCTTTGTCACCCAATTGTGAATTTCTTTGAGAGGTCGCTCGTAATTTCGGGCCACGATAAAGTTCTCTTGGACGGACAGTTGCTGGGAGATGGGCAGTCGGTGGTCAGAGTTCAAGTTTGAGGTCACGCTTCCGTTCTTTTCTTCCTGACGATGACAACTCTTGTTCAGTCTTGCTCTACTTGATATTGACCTTGATGCTGATGGAGACACCTTGACTTGATTAACATTGATAGGACTACGGAGATCCATCTTTGACCCGAAGTCAGTGCATTGGGTCATGGACAACGAGTTGGGGTGTTTGGACTGGAGGCTTGAACTTGGATTCCTTTGTGGCTTGTTCTCCGTGTTGAGGTTTGTCTTTGCGGGAGTTTTAACGGAATGAATGCGTTGGAGTTGGGCCGTCCTGATCGAGGAGGGTTTTAATTCCACCTCCAGTTCTAGCTCTTTCGCATTGACCTTACTCTTGACCTTGGGGACTCGGATGCCTGCCGGCCAGTCCTGACCAAAGATGGTGGTGAGTCGTTCCTTGTTCCGCCGGACGAGGCTCCAGTTTTCGGCCTCGGCCTGCGCCGGACTTTTGGGGAGCTGGGACAGATTCTCCACCATCTTGAGGTTCTCCTCCAACAACTTTTTCCTCATTTCATGGTGTGTGACAGAGACGGGAGGCCCAGGACTCGCCGTTATCTGCAGCTGCATCGCCACCGCCGCTGGATTTCCTACGGTCCCATTTGTATTTGACCCTTGGCATTGTCTCGACCTGGACCGGCATCCCTTGACTTTGACGTTTAAACCCTGACTTGGGGTCGAGATGACGGAGGGGGGGACGGGCGCGTAGGTGGCAGGTCGACGGATCGTCAACTCCAACACATTTTCCTTGTCTCTGTCCTGAGTGTGTCCAAACCTCTGACATTGGCCTTGACCTTGACGTTTCGGAGATTTCGGGGATTTGGAGCTCAGACTGGCACCAGAGTTGGAATTGAGACGGAGTCGGCTGGAGCTGGGTGAGGGTGAGTTGATCCTATTATGGCGGCCATGAATATTGACCCTCTGACTACTGCTGCTGTTGCTATGGGGGGTCGTGGTGGAGTTCTTAGGATGTGAATTGTGGTGGGCTGCAATTGTACTCGACTTGTTGGACAAAAGTTGGCTTTGTCTGTATGAGGAGCCTGAAGATGAGTATGATGAGGGGTTGAGGTCATTTTGTCCGGTGTCTGAATAGTTCGGAGGATTGTCCCTCGTCCATGACTCCTGCCCATCTTCTAAATTAAACAAATTTGGTCGACTTGTAGTTGGTATAAATTGTGTATGAAATGTGGTATTACTCCGTTTTGGGGGTATTATGCGGGATTTGTTGCCATCACTGGAATTTTGCTGGGCAGCTCCGGATGACTTTGATGCGGATGCTGAGCTAATCCTACGATCCAAATTATTTCCCTCACATCTCATTTTTTGGATTTTTTGACATTTTGCACATTTTTAGCTTAGCTCATTATTATTATTCAGCAATTTGACGTTAAATACCTTGTGATGCCTATTGAATCGGTATGTATATTCGTATCGAAATTTGATTGCAGATTGCATATTGTATTTTGCTTGGATTTTGAGGGCAGAGATGTTCCCAAGCCATTACATTGAATAAAAAATAAAAACAAGAACATTTTTTCTTGGAGCTTGGAGGATAGAGACAATTTATAATGTCAGTAAGCGAAAAAAATCAAAAATATGAAAAAACGCTGTTACTTGTTTTTTAATTAATAGCTCCAAAACTGTCACTCCGATTGAAAAACTTGCAAAGACAGCAAGACTTGCAGCATAAGATGAGCAACATTTTTCTCTGGTTGACTTTTTCGATCCGAGCGACGGTTCTCAAAAAATCATACTTGCTAAACTTTTGTCGCACTATAACATTTTTATTTTCATTCCTATTAAAAACCCCAATATAAGTAAAAGATGCGCATGGTACTAATTAAGATATTTTTCTCTGAATGTTTTTCGTTACGAGTGACGGTTGAGGCGCCTTTAATGGATTTTTTAAATGGGTTTTTTCAAAGAAGCAGAAGCTCCAAGAAATTTTTTTCGAAGGCTTGGGAATTGGGAACATCTCTGTTTTGGGGATGGGGGAGTTGCCAAGATAATCAACAATCGAATATGTAAACTGCATAATTTGTTAATTATCGAATTTTGTTTGTTTATTGTTGCTCTACCGTACCCATAATCAAGGTTTGTCGACTAAAGTTCTTTAGTCTACGAATCTTGCCCATGATGGTCATAATAAAGTACCTATAATAAGTAACTGCATTGTTATTTATACATCTTTGCTGAATAGGAACAGCTGGAGATAACTTTTCAATGCGAGAATAATATTATAAAAGTAAAAATTAAAAATCCCAATAACAAAAAATATCATTGATGTTGTAATCTTTTGAAAACGTGGAAAGTTGGCAAGTAACTGTTGAGTTTATACAGATAATTGACATAAAAGCAAATTATAATTTACTAATTTATTACACACACGCACACACACACGGTCATTGAATTACAAACGATGAAAAGTGTAACTAAATATTCTATGAGAATGTCCTTTTTAGCTCATTTTTTTATTTTCTATATGTTTTCCCCTTAAGACTGTCTTTGGACCGGGCCTTTGGATTTGAATTTGACGCCACATTTGATGATGTAATGGCGGTTTTGAGGGGGCCCCTCAAACTGGGCGGCTTCTCTTCATAGCTGTCTATAATATCGGCCAGACCGTATAGATAGTCCATCCGCTTCTCAAATTCCAATTCATTTTCACCTTGACCTTGACCTCCCTGCAAGCCCTTGACGTCCCTCCGGCCAAAGTCATTCATTATTTGACACGAGCGGTTGTTGGCCTCAATCTCCTTCTTAGTCTCCCCGCCATAGCTGGCAAATATATCAAAATTCTCCAGCGGATCTGCATCAAGCTGCTTGGAAGAAGAGCAAGAAGAGGCGATTGTTGTTGTGGTTCGTTGTGAAGCTCTACTAGTCCTGGCCCTGGAGGCCGCCAGGGTCATCATCATACGACTTCTTAAGGGACGCTGGGACGCCTGACCTCGACCTTGGGCACCGATCACAAGTTTACTCAGCCTGCTTTCCAATAACTTGCCATCGACCCGACCTTTAAGACTGCCCTCTTCTTCAAAACTGGTCGAGGACTTACAATTAGTTTTATCTACTTCCTCCTCGTTCTCGTCACCAGATATTGGAGCCTGACCTTTGACCTTAGCTTCTTCTTCTTCTTCTTGACCTCCTTGGTCTTCTTCCTCCTGATCTTTGTATTTGTCGCTGTCGTCCTCCTCTTCGTCTTGATCGTCCTCTTCCCCTTTGTAAAACTCTTCCAAAGTGCAGCACTCGGTAAAAGTGTCGAGGACGCGAGGAATCTCTTTGACCTTTGACCCTGGGCTACTATTTGAACAATTATTAGATTTGTTGTTTTCTGTACTATCATCGTTGTCGTCGTCATCGTCAGCATGCGGGATGAGGGGAGTCCACATGCTTTGTTTATAGTCATCCTGGTACTTGTAGGGGTAATTGCAGTGAAATTCGGGGTCCCGGGGAAATCCTAATTCACGGGACCTTGACCTTGGCCCTGACTGTGTTGACTCCTCACAATTGGGGCTGTTGGGTCTCTGAGTATCGTCCATCTTGCAGCTTAGACCCACGCGAGCCCCAAAACTCTGGTTTATCAATTATATTTATTTTAAAATGATAAATTTAAAGGTCAAAAACGACAAAATTGTATGAAATTTTATAAAATTGGAATATTTTGAACCTGGCAGAGCATGGGGTCAGAAACGGGCATATAGGGCAAGGGGTCAAGTTTCATATTCATGGGGTTCCTGCGGTATGGATTTGGATCCCCAGCCCCCCTCCCCCTGGCAGCCAAGTCTGAGGCTGAGGGCGAACTCTGCTGCTTTGCACTTCGACACAGAAGATTCCGCCCGTTGGGTAAACTATAGCCCGATGGCCAGCAGGGCACCTCCTGCACAGATCGACCCCGGACAGAAAGGTCAAGGCCAGATGGGTCCAAGGTCTCCGCAAGCTGATAGGTGGCATCATAAGCGCCTAAACCTGGAATCTGCAAGTAAGGGTCAAAGGTCATAGGTCAAAGGTCAACAAGATAATTAGGTAGTGAGTAATAATCAAATAGATATGGTAATCAGACGACCTGCATAACATAGCCCCGTGACACCATATTGCTCAGCGTCTTGCTCAAGGTGGAGTCGACGGCGGATGTCTTGGGGAGGTCAAAGGCCCCGCGGATGAAGCAGGACAGCTGCTCAAAGTTGAGTCCACGAGCCGACTGAACGTGCTTCAGGGTCAGAGTGATCATTTCTCGGTGGTTGGGACGCTTTTTGGGTTCGTCGGGCGGAGGTCGGCCGAGTCTTAAGGAGTTTGCTGGGTGACCTGGGGCGACGGTCAAGGACTTGGTCTTGGTGATTGGTGGCAGGGTAAGTGAGGAGGCTTTTTGTGACTGGAAATGACTTTGACTTTGAGATTGTTGATGTTGTTGTAGCTGTTGGTTCTTGAGATTGTTGAGGCCCATGTCACTCACTGACATTCTGGACTTGTTGGTGTTGTAGTTGCTTCCACTGCTGCTGGCCCCCGCCAAATAGCTGGGCGGTCCGCCAAAGTTGAACATGACCACTCGCACACTGGTCACCCCTCAACCCAATCTTACTTAATTACAAAAATGGTCTTGTTCAATCGAGGATCACGCTCATCATCTTTCATGGCTCATTTTTGACAGGATTTTCCGCCAAAGCAAAAATCCAGGGAAGCAAAAGCGAAAAAATACGGCTTGAGTGAGTGGGAGGTAACGCGGACGTCGAAATTTTTTTGAAAGAAGAGATGCGATTATTTCGAGTTTCGAAATACCTATTTTGAACTCCTGAAGAATCCTGAATTTATTTATTATTTATTTCATTTTTCATTTCATATTTCATATTCATATATTTAATTTTGCTATTTGATAATCTCTATGGAGAGAGAGAATACTTTATTGCTAAAGTCACTGGTACCCAACTGGTACTTGCCCGAAGACACAGTATAATGAACAAAA
>JAQIVE010000925.1:0-29614 GCA_034698285.1 Sminthurinus bimaculatus | reverse complement strand
GGGTGCAAATTTTCTATCATATTTCTTGCATTATCGACTAGTAACCTACACCAAGTAAAAAATGTATGTCTTGTGACTAACTAGATACCTGTATGTACATGTACGACTTATGTATACATGAGCAGCGTCTCAATTCTCAAGTGCCCCTGTGATTTATCGACATGGATATGGATATGTGTATATTTTATGTGCGTGTATTATTCACAAATCACAATCCGCCACATGGACAATATACGAGAGATAATAGCGTGTAATACGATAATACACAATGCACATTGTTCATCCGCGAGCCACATACATACTCACTACTCACATACAATGTGTTACAGCATGTATTGTGGGTATGTATGTACAATGTAAATCAAGTAGTTTAATAAATCAGTCAGTCTTCGTTAAATTAAGCCAAACTTTTTGGTGCTATCCTAACCCTCCAACATTCAAGCATAAAAGGTGAATATTAGATGGCAGAGACAATTACAGGCGATGTGCGAGAGAAAAACCTTGAAAAAAATTAAATGGTACACACAAAGGACAGTGGACTATATACAGGTTAAACTATGGTTTTATTTGCAAAAGGGGACCCCAATAAAACAAAGACGAACGCTTTGGTTGTCTGTCAAAAAACTGTTGGACAAACGTCCAATATCTCCTTCTAAATTTATTGGAGGGGGCTAAGCTTATATTTCTTCTCATTTTCGAAACATGTTTAAACCTACAATTAGCTTGTTTTTATAGTCACGGATTTTATGAGACTCAAGTTAAAAATAAATGAACTCCAGCATCTATTCGGGATCTTTTTATCTTTGGAAACAAAATGGAGAGTACAATAGCACTTTCATTTTTCCTCTTTAAGCAGGTCCAGTTCAATTTTAATTTTAACTTCCACCATCTTTTTTGCCTGCTTAAGTACACATAAAGGAGAGAAAATGCATGCACTTTTTTTATCCCCATTACACTGTAGTATTTTTATTCTTATAAAAAAGAAGCTACCCTCATCTCATCATCTATAATCTGTACTTGAACTAAACACAAGTTTTTTGTATTTTCAACTCTAATAAGGTAAATGATACCCATATTCTCTGTGTATATAAAGTCTCTGTAATATAAAGTATGTATAAACAAAGCACTCAAATAAACTTAATTTCCTGTTGCAGTTTGTTGCATGACACACACACAAGCACACACTTGGACACATGAAATAAAAAAGATTCCATGGGTGGGGCTACAATTTCTGCCTGTATACCTAATACATGAAGAGAAAAGAATTTAGCGTCGGAAACTCATTTGAATCAAAATTAACGAGTCGAATTGCACATCTCGTCAACAATCATTCTTGGTTTGGTTTCAAAGCAAAACCATAGACCGGCATAAAAAAAGAATGTATCAGAATATTATATTCTTTCATAACTATTAATATTACACTTTTTGCATTTTTTAATTGCCTCCCTAGAAATTCGATGCCGGTACTTTATCACAGCAACCATCATACTACATAATTATTTTTGACAATTCAAATGCAAAAACTGTCTTCAAAGATGGTGCAAAAAGGAGGAGTATTGCAATACAGAGAAACTCCCAGATTTTTCATGCATCAATTAAATTTACTTGAGTGAGTGTTCGTTTTACTTTATACGTTACTTTACTTAATTACCATAGGTCACGGGAAAGGACAGGGAAAATCGTGGTCGCTACCTGGAATATTCGGAATCTACTGTAACTATAGCTACATAGAATCTGGAGAAATTCAGACAAAACAAAAGACTCTTTAATTAAGGTAAAAAGCCTTGTGTATTTTGTGTTTATAATTACTACCCTGATGATTCCTTATAAAAATACACGTACAAAACTTTCGATAGACAAACAAACATCAATCTAAAATCTAAAACATTATTTTCCTATATCAAATTGATATTGAAAATTGAAAATCATAGTAATAACCCTTTTACATTTCAATGTATGTATTTCTAGGAATCGAAACAGAAATGAATGATGAGGGTTTCCGTGACGCTGCCTCGCCTTGTCTAATTATCAATAGATCAACACAAACTTTCCCCGCCGCACATTATTTTTAAGTATTATTTTCCGCATAGATTGTAGATATCTTACACTGTAAAATATACATAAAATGTTCAGCTTAAATTATACACATGTGGGATTTATTCTTCGACTTCAATTTGCAATCGATATTCGAATGATTCCAACTCCACAAACCTACAAAATACAAACAATATCTTTAATGTCTACTAACTACATACCCCTGCCTGTGGTATTTTAGAAAAAATGAACATACGTATTGTATAAAATACGAGCGAGAGAGGGAGAGAGCAAACAACAAATAACATCGTATATTTGAAGGTTAATTGCAGACATACACGTACATTTTTACTGCAAATCAACATTGGCAAACTCAAACTCAGTCCGACTCCGGTTGTATGTACGAGTACAAATATCGATTACATTTTATGCATGTTAAACTCCATTTACTAGTAAAAAATAATGCACTATAATGTATAGCATAATGTGCATTCCAATTTGTGTGCACGAGTATCTTCGTATGTAGTTCTTCAAAAAGTACATACTATTCACCTGTAAACTATACATAATGTATAATTTATAATCTCAAATCAAATGTATGATATTATTCGCAGATGTGTGCCAAATATATTAGAACCGGTGCATGACATGCGAATATATAGAACTGTATTATAAAAGTCGTATTGAAAGAAAACAAAAACCCTTACATTTCACATTTTACATCTGTAGTTTCAATTTCGTCATTTACCATGCTATGTACACATATTATGACATGGGTTGCACAAGGAGCTTTTTCCATCAGCTTATAAAGAGGTTTTTATACATTAATACTATCAAATTGTTATTGGAACTCGATGATGTTGTTTGTTGTCATAGCAGTTGACTAAAAGATATTTTTGACATTTTGGTGCGGAAACAAGTCCGTTGATTCTTAATATTTCCCTTTCCTCTCCAATTAATATGTTTCGAAAATCAAAGAAAAGGGTGTCAATGTTCACAAGCAAACAATTTGCATTGGCAAATACTGGAGAAGTTTACTACTAGTATAATACATTTATCCAGATGGTAGAAGCACATGAAAAGAAAATTAATTATTGTTTCATACCTGCATGACTCGGACAATAAAGATATCTGGACTCGGGGTCCGCATGCCCATTGGTCTGTGGACTTTTACAGTTGTCTGTAGAGTCAACTCCATTGCTGAGAGGCGATATTTGATGGCAAGAGTTACTCCCTTCTTCCTGCTCAAACAAATAAAAAAATAATAAACAAGCATGTTAGACAACGAGTATACAAGTATTTTACAATGTAAATACATACAGAAACAATAAACAACAATTCACATTTTTAATAATAATATTTTAACACGAACAATAATCGTCTGCAGCAGAGATTTCGTATACATAAATGAAGAGACGTTTTTTTGATTTTTCCTCTTGTTCACTTGGTTAATTTGTTTCCCTTCTTTCTTACTTTCTTTTCACTACCATTCTTTTCTACAAAAATGGGTATAATGTCAGTGTTTAAGTAACATGTAATTAATTTAAATACACATGTCTTAAAGTCTACTCAACTCAAAATACATAATGACCATAATCGCCATTATTATTATTCACCGGTGTTCAGTAGTAGCAAAGTAGCTAAAGACGCGATTTTGTTCCTCACTGTACTCAATTTACACGGAAACTGACACTAAAACAAACGAAACTTGACTTGCAAGCACTCATCGCCTCCTCAGCTCGCTTCCCACACATACTCAAACACAGTAGAACACTGCTAATTAATTAACGACGACCATATATACACCATACTCCATCCTCAGCTCATGCTGCTGCTATACAGCTACTTGACTCTCTTCCCTTGACTTTGACTCACAACTCACTCAACTGCTGCCAACAAACATCAGCAGTTCAGCAGACAGTGAAGACCTTTGGTGAAAACCTTTCAAATGTCAAAACTGCGCATGAAACGACGGAATGAAATGAAACTGCACCAAATGAAAGGGAAAATAGATAAAAAGAACTAAAAACAAATATGTATAAACTTAAAAACACCGCTTCATTCTTCGTGTATAGTCAAGAGTTAATATGTATATATAATACAAGAATGGAGAAAAGGAAGAAGAACCGGAAGGCCAGAAAAAAACTTTCTTTTCCTACAATGTGAAAACACAACCGAATTTTGTGTTAGTAACGGTAGAGACACAGTCTCCGCTAGTTACATGTACAGGCGGCTTTGCCTACCCGAAATCAACTACACTCTGCATTCAAGGCGAATCGCAGTCCGAACTTCAAATATAGAAGGAAGATAAAGAATAAGAATTTTTTTTAATGTTTCATACAATGGTAATCACCATGAATGCGCTTCCCATTTTCAACCAAACAAGCTCAACCAAAACACGAGAACGCCTGCAACAAAAGCATAGAACGAATAAGAAAACTCATGAATACAATCTGAGGACATCTTTATAGGTTTGTAGTGGACTCGCTACGTAGCGTATAATATTAGGATTTAAAACACTATGGATTACATATTTACCAAAATAGCATAGTCTTTATACTATACGGATCACACAAGTGTATATGCACATAACGTATGTACATGAAGATATGGTTGCATGTCATGCTATGGTATGCTGCGCAATGCAATTCATTCACATATTAAGATATTATAGGCATATAATATAATAGGAAACTCCCACCATCTTTGTGATTATATTGTTATTTATGACACCGAAGTTAAACCTTGCCTCGGTGTATAAACTAAATTGTACACGGATATACATGCATAAATAAATGCTCTATCTTGCTTTTCCTCTCCTTCTCTATCTTTGTGCTTTCAAAAGAGTTCAACTAATTCCATCGAATGCATCGAAACCATGACCGGCCCTTTTGACACAGTCAAAAACAAAATCCGCATCATCTCCCTTTCACCTTTTCAAACTTCACATACTCATAGATGTATAATGCACATATACATTTTACTTCTTTATTCTCATTCATTTCTGATAAACATGTAATATGTATAATACTTGTTTTGAACCCTTTCTTGACATGTCCCAGTAATACATTTATTGTTTATTTATGCATAATAATAAGTACACACGTGTTTATATGAAGCAAGTAGGTATTCAAGTAGAAAACATATTCAATCAATCTAAAAATTTTCTTCAACTTTGAGTCTTCAGCGCTTCAAAATTTTATATTTTATACAGTTTGCTAGGAATATTATGATATTATTTTTTTAAACGGAAAGATATCCTTTGCGTATACTGAAAAGTGCACATCATGCATATACATAGTTATAACCTTCATCATCCGGGCTCACTTTTCGCCGTCAGCAGCTTTTAACCTCTTCAACAGACCTCTTGAAAACTGACATGCTACTTGTACATACAAAGAAATTGCTGTGCAAGGAGTTGTGAAGTATGGAAACTATGCATAGTGAACAGGGAAATTTCGCTACTGGCTGTATTTCCTACCCTGTTCAGGAGAAACTGGATGGTGGATTCGCTTAAATTTTAAATGAATTCCGGAAATTCCACCGGGAAGCCCATATGGAGAAAGGGCAGTGATAGTGATATTTGGCACAATGGTAAAATATGGTTTTCGGCACTATTTCGTCAGATCCTCAGTTTCCTTTGTCCATGTCTGTCACTGTCTATTCAAGTATAATTGTAAGTAAACTGTGCAGAATGTGCACACATTGTCATGCTTCCTACAATAAATATTTTCCTATTTTCCAGAAATGAACTCTTTCTCTACTCTAGTCGGTTGGTTCTTAGTGAGAGAGAGCACAGTTGGTCGTGGTTTGGTTGGCTGTTGAAAACTCAGAGTTTTTAATGCTAATTACTATTTATTTACCTCGTGTGGGGAGAAACGCATGATATAATTTATTATTAAATTCTTTCTATAATTGAGACCGCAAGACAAAAAGACCAGAGGGGTACAATTTATGATCATCATAATACTGAATGAAAAGAAGGCTTCCTTTATTTGTGTACAAAAAGATTTAACTAGAAGCGGAGGCAACGCATTGCGTGGAAATGAATGGACACAAAACATCAACACACAAAAGGATTTCCTACTTTGTTCGTGGAAATATGTAGCACAAAACTACAGGTAGAAATACAAACAGAGAAGAATTCTGTTTTTCCAAATAAGGACTTGGAATGAGGGAATTATACAGGAAAAAATTCCTCAACAATGCAACGCAATGCCAGCTTGTCTTCATATCTTCTTTTCATTTCTCCTTCGCTGTGCTATACATGTGGGTATTCGTGTTCCGTCTTCACTTTTAAGCTCCGAAATGTAAAAAACATGCAGTTGTCTGTGTGTCTTATATGTGCTAACAACATAAGGAGACAGACACACAAGTATTTTCCCTTTTCTCTCGACATTGACATTGACAGAAGCAGGAAAGAAACACATACATACTCGCGATTCACAATTACTCTCTTGAACTTTCTATATACATACTATGCAGTATACAATTCATGTACTCATGTAGAGTGTAAGGCCAAGAGCTAAGGAAATCACCCAGACTTATACTTCACGCAGAGAGATATATGCATCAGTAAAATATGTAGTTCAAGTTCGATTTAGACGCAATGGATATCAAAGTCAAAAGCCAAGTTTAGTCAAGACAAGACATCAAGGGAACGTTCTATACGTTCTACTATGTTTTCCTTACTCCTCGAATATGGACTGTGTTTTCTCTTTCACATTGATGTTGGAAAAAACAAATTTGTTGATATGCATCTATGATTTCGCATGTGGCCATTGAAAATCGTTGGAAAATACTCGGCCATGCAATGCCATCATGGTATAGTATGGTACGGCTGTGAATGAGAAAGAAAATACGGAAATTGGAGAAATGTTTGAACTGACGCATAAAATGTGCACTGTACATATTGATCGCTGTAGAGCATAAGACTATTAGCCCTGGAAATTTTGATTTGATATGATAATGAGACCAACTACTAAATAATTGATTTCAATAAAAAAAACTAAGGTAAAACGCAGTTTTAAGACATTTGTTGGTTCGATTGCTATCTCATCAATAATGATGAAAATATATAAGTATCATGGTCAGCCATCACATACAAACGGACAGTTGACGAAACTGCATACATTCAAATATAAAAGGAGAAAATATAATTCACAATTCATACTCGGAGAAGTGAAGCAAGCAAGCAAATATTTAGGTTTGCTTCACTTCTCATTTACAAAGCAAATTATTATTTTGCATGTACTTTAACAACCTGGCTTTGTTTACTAGAATACATTCGCTCTTGATAATTCATAATTCAATTTAGTCAGTGAACTTCAGTTGTCAGGTGCTTGCTGTACATATTAGAATAGCTGAATACTGATGGAAATATTAACAAAATTGAATTTTTTAAAGCATAATGACGATACGAGACAAAGAGTCAAACAACAAACAACCGTTTAATAGCAGTCCTATGGATATTCAAGAGTGTACAGAAAATATCATAAACGGACTTGAAATTCCTCTCCTCCGCTATGCATAATGATTGACTTGACATCGACAAAAACATGAATCTGACAAAAGTCAGTACTTGGAAGAACAATTTGGGAATCATTCAAATGACTGACCATCTTCGACATTCTAAAGATCCTGGTCGTCTTTCTCTGTATGCATTTTACAGAAGAGAGAGACCAACTGAATAACTGAAAGGACAAGATGAACATGTACTCTATACATAATATACAGCAACCCGGTGCGTGTGAACAGAAACTTGAAAAAAGTTTCCTCACATGTTCCTAACCGCAAATTGCTTGTTCTCAATAGTGAGTAGACTGATTCCAAGAAGGATTCATATATTACTAATTCAAAGAGCAAATAGGTACCTCTCTTATTACCTACACAGTACACAGATATCTCCATCTGACTAGGTGTGTAAGCTTAGTTTACACTCGTGTGTTTACAGACAAAACCTATAATAAAGAAGACTTAGAAAGGAAGTTTGAAAAACAGAACTTCCTTACCCAAGTAATCATAAAAATTCAATTGAAACTAGAATTTATTCAGAGATTATATATTATGTACATGCTTCTCTACGAGTCTCTTCATAAACTTGAACAATCACAAAAAGCATATTCGTTGCCTGTACACAATGATCTGTATAATACATGCACCATGTAGATATGTATGCACATATAATAATGAAGTACAAAAAAGCGTAAATAAGAGTGAGACAAAAACAAGATTTTATTACCGATTTGGGGTGAGTTTTACTGCAGGTTTCACACATGTCCATATCACAATCATGACACTTGAATTTGGCCATTTGACCACAGTGAGAGCACCGATGAGACACAACGTCCTTGTCCATTGAGAGATTCGTTACACAAAAATTTGTCTGCAGGGCGGAAATCTGTAAAAAAAGAAATGACATATAAAATCAGGGAATTCTTAACATTCGTGAGAAAAAATCCAAGTCCAGTTCTAAGAACGAGTCAAAAGTCAAAAATAAGTAATATTGCTGTCCAATGACAATACTGGTTTTTCATTTCAATCTATGATCTAGACCTACTGTATATTGAATGAGTAAGAATTTGACAGCGACAGTTACAGTGACTGTCATTGTATCTTAACAGTTGATTGCCTTACTATCGCATATATGTACATACTTGCTTCAGCACACCTCCCAAAAAAATTGCCGATTCCCCAGCGGGACGGACTACGTAATACATACATAAAACATGATGACGGCGAATACTAATATAATTTAATCATAGGTTTAGGTTTAAACTTGCAAACTATGGACATTAAATATACAATGGTAGTACAGACGTGGTGTGCAGACTATGCCTATAGCCTATACTTACACAATTTTTACTTTTCTCTTATGCTTTACCACTACAGAATAAAACCACCACCACAAGAAGATGATACGACGCAGATATTTGCTAATAAATTTCAATAGCAGACAAGTTGTTGGTCTGCATAGTCAAGGTGTTGAGCATGACAATTTTGCATAAATAATAATTAAGAAGATACCGCACCTACCATCCTGTCCTACCCACAAAACTGAAAACAAACAAATATATTGTGTAACAAATAACATACTGCAAACCATTCTGTTTTATGAGTGACAATCAATTGAAAAGATAACACAAGGAAACCAATGAAATTATATGAAATATCCGATTTTAGTTTTCAGCTCCTCAGATGCGAATTTTATCACCGGCTGAATATTTTTTTGATGAACATAAATTGTTAAATGATTTAAAAACTTGAGTCTACTGCAAATTCAGCCGAAAACATGTATTCATGTATTCATAGGGATTAGAGATTACTAGAAATCGTTAATGAACTAGCCGTCAGTGGTGACTGACATAAATAAAATAATTCTGATAAAATTCATAACATCAAGGTCACCCCGGGATATCCTCACGAAAGAAAATCAGAACAGACAAAGAATTTCGTCACTACTTCCTGGCACTAGAGCAAAATCTGTATGTCAGCCTTGCTGATTTCACTGACTTCAAACAATTGACAATGCATAATTCGGCTTTCATGCGTGTACAAGATAAAAGAGTAGGACAAAGTTTGGTTTTCTTTCCTTCGGCCTCTATGTAGTTAGTTCAACTGTTGATCTCCGAATTAAGTAATCGGAGGAGACTCTGCCATGAATTCCATTTAGTTAAAACTAAGACACTAGTTCAGAGATAAGCCATGTTTTGTCATGCATATATACGTGTCCATGATCATCATAATCATGTTCTTTCTTCCTTACTTTGTATTTTCAATATCTTTGCCTTTTGCTTTTGCCTTTGCTCAAAAATTAATGCAGAGAATGATAAACGTGAATCGTGACTTGTGCTGAGTTTAATGAGCTTTGAATGTAATCGAAGGATGGCCAAAATTTCAGACCTCTCAACCACGCAGCTCGTAGTTCTAACTTTATCGTAAGTATAGTGTATCTTTAACATTTAAAATTGCAATACTGATCCCAGCTACATATAACACTGAAGTTAAGTGTATATATTATACATTGAACTGCTATTTACTAATAGCAAAGTTACTGAAACAAAGACTCCATTTCCTTTTTTTACTGTGTACTTAATGGTACACTTCCACACCAAACATAATACACGTATCAAATATCTGTATTACAAAAGAGCAAAGTAAGCTTGGCATAGTTTCTTCTCTGCGATAACAGATAGAATAGAAAAACACAGTAAATGATTTTAAAATATATAATTCGTAGATAGATAGCATCAAAGAAGAGGATTAACTAACGGAGAGAGAAAAAAACTGAGGAATAAACTCACCCCCTTTTCAGGTAAAATGGATTGTTGGTTGCACTCTGGGCAAGTTAGAGTCAAACTGTCCGCTGGTAAATACGCGATGAGGCACGACTCGCAAAATGTATGTAGACACGGTAAGACCTAGAGATTTTAAAGGCACAAAGAAAAAAGAAACATTTTTAAACATTCATTTTATTACACAGGGGGGCATGAAGAGAGATGAAATGAGTCGAGATGCGATGAGACGAGCGGGCTAAAATGAATACACACAGACTTTTTACATTCTTATTTAAACTCGAACATAGATTGCGAGCATTCAGTAGATGAGCAGTAGAGGTAAAAAGTTACCTACACATACAACATGAAGGTACATGTGTATTGTGTATTACTATGTGGTATACTCTGTACTCTGAACACTATACACATACTCTGTATACGCTGTGTGGGTCAAATACATTGTATTACTTTTACTAATAGATTTTTTATTGCTCCCATTCTTCTTGAATACACAACATTTTTTCCATCAAACATTCTGACTTTTATCCATTACCTTCCTCTAGATTTTTTGCAAAGCTACAGGCTACATTGATTCCAACTCTAAATTGTGATTTTCTACCTAAAGTTGCATAACAGTCTGGTTATGAACTCTTTGCACTTTTTAACATTCCATTCCTAAAGTGATTGAATCATGAATACGATGCAGAGCAGTAAATCATGTACAAAACACACAGTCAAGAAAAAGTTTTTAAGGAGCAAAACGTACACTCTTTACTCTACATTTCAAACTGTGCAAGCCAAGTATCAAATCATACGTGTATTTAGTTAGGGTCAAAATTAACTCACTTTATAGACATTACCATTACTCATGTCACACAAACTCAATATTTCAATGCCCTACTATGGAGAAAAAAAGGAAGCAATACAAATAAAAATGATTCACTGATGACTGGAAAACATTTTTAAATTGATTTAAAACTCAAGTTAAGTTTGTCCTCAAAAGATTGTCCAGTCATCATGCAGCTTCCCCAATAACTGTGTGCTGTTATTTTTTAAAGCTTGTGGTAAGAACTGAGAATCGTCGAAATTTTACAAACTGTCAATCTTTTAATCATGTAACTTGTCAAGGAGCTCGAAAAAACATGAACATTTTTTACTATATGCGAGTTTGTGGGTGTGTACATGACATTGCAGACTAATAATGAGTGTGATGTTTACAATTGCACATAATATTATTAGTAGATTGTATTTTATCCCTTTTTATTATTAGTGTGTGTGTGTGTAAGTATGTGAGGATGTTGTGATGAACGATGTGCGAAAACTGCGAAAGATGACTGACGGCAGAAGTAAAAATAAACTGATTGTGAGAGCTCATGCTGTAAAATAACAATTATTGTTAGCACAGTGAGGATTCTGAGGACCTTGTCTTTAAACCAACGAAACGGACTTGGCAAATTATGAAAAACAAGTGTGTATGTATGCATACAAAATAAGGAATGGAACAGTAAAGTTCGAGAAAAATATGATGACAATGATGACGATCACCCTATTATTTTCATTATTATTATCATCACTATTGTATGTATTTTGAATTGATGACAAGAAAAATATTGTAATGTCTTTTGGTGCATTGTAACACTTTAATTTCTTTTGAACCTTTGAAACTTGAACAACAACAGACAGACATGAATGTCGGTTTCGATTACACACAGAATACAACCAGGCACAGTACAAGCAACAATACACATGACACAATACATAGCAGCGAATCAAATTATCTCCATTAAAAATCACATATTCTGGCCTCTCTTTTGCAAACAACAATGAGGCAGTCACAGAAAAGGAAGCTAAATAGCTGACATGGTAGATATTAAATACTGTCCTTTAAATTTTAAACGCATCTCTATACATTTTTGAGCTAAATGATCATTGGAGTGGAACTGGAAACAAACGAAAAAAAACGGATGGATATCCCATTTAATTTTTTTTGTAAAGGTACTGAATTGAACCTATAAATACTCCTGTTTGTATGGTGATGTCACAGACTTCATAACATTATTATTTATTATTAATTAACAAGGAACAATGACGGAAAAAGTAATAAACCCCAATCTTTCAAAGTTAATGTGTACATTCCCTCGAACCCTCGATAAACAAATAATCTCATCCGTTTTAATGAAATTTCAACGTACGGTGCACATTTTCAAAATGCAAATCTAGGCCAGAATTTAAAGTTTTGGTAGAAACTAAGTTCAACAGCAAACGTTTAATCTGTGTCAAAAACTGTTCTACAAAATGAAACAGGAGTATAAACCAAATAAATCATTAGAAGTTTGATATAGGTATAGGAAAGGTATTTCATGGAAGTTATTAATAATGTTTTCTACTGTGTATTTGTACATACAAACGAGAAGTCCAACGATAAAGCTAAAAGCACATGTTAAAAAACCCTGTGTAAATATTATAAACATGTTATCTCATATCTTTCATATCGTCAACCAAACTACAGATGCCCTGAAATAAAATTTTCAACAACAAAATTATGCACACACACTGTGCATAAATGGGCATAATTTTTTGCCGTAATTTTATTTATCTCTGGATTTATCGCTGGATAGCCGGTCTTTAGCTTCGTTTAGTTTAAGTTTATTGTTTGGGTAGGTGAAAACAAATGAAACGACTAGGGAGAGAGAGAGAAAAAGAAACGTGTGAAAAAACTACACATGATATGCATGCATACAAATGATGGTAACCAATGATGCAGGGTATTAAAGAGTTGTACGCGTAATATGTACTATACTTGACTGTATAATGTCCATATGTCAATAATATGAATTCCTTGGCAAATCTCCTGTGACATAAATTTTCATGAGCCTCTTTAGTCTTTAACTATATTTTAAGTATAGGCGTTTTCCCTGTAAAATGGACACATTATGCGCAAATTTAGAATTGTTTATTAAAAATGAACACGGAAATCCTAGATATTATTTCTACTCACAAGACCGACCCATGTCTTGCATATTAGAGACCTAGAAAGTAAACAAACAAACCCAGAAATCATAAAAATACTCCTTAAAAAGTACGTCACCATAATAATAATAATAACTTTAAGCTGATGTAATGTATGTAATAGGATTTCTGTATTGGTCTAAGTCCTGACATTTTAACTTTAAAGTTTAAAACCTCTCCCACAATTGAATACAAAATATATTTTAAATGCAACAACTCTACTGAACACTGCTTATTGCTCAACAAGGATACTCGATACAATTTACGACTGTTCAGTACGTTTTCCAAACTTCTATATTATAAAAATGAAATAAAACATATTCTTCAATTAGAATAATAAGACAGGCAACTTTGTCTCCTAAAATTGTAATAAAAATCTATTGTAGTGCCACTCAAAATAAACAGTATGAAAATGTTTTATATTGTTAACAGTTTTTGCTAACACAATTCTAGCCTTTGCTTTCAAATATTGGAAGTTATTTTATGATTTATATTTTTGAAACTCAAACTTACAATGTTACAGTGCACAAACACGCGAGTTTTATTTCTCTCACTTATCCAGAACACTTCAATTTGCTTGATGATATTCAATGTTTTTAAATGATGTCTCTAAAATATTTAAGCATATTATAATGTAAGTATATTATGTTTTTCGTCACTGCCGGCCGGCTTTTACACACATTCAAAATAAAATACACTTTTCAAACTAGTTTTCGTCACATTAACATAAAATCCAAAGTCTTCTCGTCTCGTGCGTCGCAAATCAGAAAACTGATGCAAATTAAGGGCTTTCACTAAGGCATTTATCACTAGATAAAATTATCATTTCTTCCTTTTCTTGTCGCCTACCACTCGTAAAGGCACTCACTGTGTTCGTTGTAACTTTGTTTTTTTTGGATAATTTGAAGAAAAAAGGCCATAAATATCTTCCGTTTTACACATATGCTTCCACATTGTGATGATGACAATGATATGTCTCTATCTTCAATCTTGTGGATAATGACAGGATAAGGAGACGAAAATTCTTCCAGCAAATTAAAAAACAATTGCCTGTCTTTTCTGTACTGCATATAACACACAACACACACTTTTTCGTCTTGAAAGAAAATTCCTTGTCAACTCGACACACGTAAAATCAGGATATTGAGAATGAAACGAGGAGCAATAAGAATAACAATATGTCGAATGTACTTAACCATAATAATGATAATAATAATACTGAGTACACAGGATTCACCATTCACCTGTAGTTATGAAATTAAATAAATATGTGTGTTCCAATAAGGGAACAACAACAACGTCAGACGAGCATGAGTGACAAGCTTCAACTGGCACTCACGGTGATGATGACGATATTCAGGCTACGGCAAAAGCTAGAAATCCACCTGTTTGCATGCTTCGGTATTATGTACATGATAAATATTCTTTTCATATTACCACTCACTATACTCAGCGTTCACTGTTCGTACTAAACGTAGGGAGAGAACGACAGAGAGAAGAAAAGTCCACGATATTGTACCTCCATTCTCATACTACAGTGTCTGCATGGAAAATGTAATACGCGAGAGGGGTTGAAAGAGAGACAACTTAACACGAAGGATCATCATCATCATCATCATTAGTAATACTTACGTGTATAGAAGAACTAACCACAGAATGTATAATAATAATATTGCTAACCAGCACATCTAATAATGTTGCTCAAAACTTTAAAGTTTCCAGTCATATGTATGTACATACGTATATTGTACATGCAGTAATCATCATTTTACCAACATTATTATTATAAGTTTCCATAGGATAAATTTACATCATTATGTATGATGTATGGCAGTATTATAGAGAACATATTTACAAATATAATACATACTCATTATACTTAAGGCCAGTTTATCATTGTAGAGTGCATGGCTCCCTCTAAATTACCAAGACTTATTATTACCAAGCAAAGACGGAGAAGAAGGGGGAACTTGCTGACGAATCATCTTCAAACACTAAACTCTGCAGTTTTTGTTGATATGCAAAGAAAATATTATTACGGTGATTCTTATTATGAATTTTACTCTGTTTAAAGTCTCGATTTGACAACTTCAAGCACCTCTGCAGCATACGGCGCTCTCTACTTTTTCGTGGTCATGCTTACCCATTCAAACTAAATACTCCAAGTCGTAACAGTTGACGGCTTGAAGAAGAACGATTCGGAAATCGATCATCTTTAAAGTATTTTATTGGGCTTTGAATCCCTCTTCGCTTCATCTTTCGTCCAAAAACAGTAATGTGGTAAAGTGAAAACGACAGTTTTTTACGTAAACAAAAAAATTGTCTACCTACTTTAGAACTTTTTTGGTAAAACCGCGACAATGTGCTGGCGACGTACTCGTAATAAAATCGTCTACTGGGGAAATGTTTTCATTATTCGCATGTGCTTGGGCCAAAAGCAAATACCTATAATGTACTTAACTGAAAAGCACAGAAAAGTCTTAAAAATTTTAAAAATAAGTAAAAATTTTCTCACATTATAAAGTTCATTATAGTAGTTCATTAAACACTAGCAAATAAAACATAACAGGCTATAATAGTATTGATTAAAATCAATAAAATTCTCCTTTATTACCTACTTTAAAGTGGAAGTTCAAGAAAATCACAACATCAATGCTTTTCATAAACTGCTTATCGAGTTGTCATCGTTTCTAAATGAACCATAAATTGGAATGCAAAAAGATAGAAATCGAGCAGCTAATTTGATGTTTCTAACTGCAAAGTGATGCAAACACGATGCGACACCAACAGATACTTCATTTAATGTCACCTACTTCTATTTTACTACAGGTTGTAAAAAAGGCACAAGAAACTCTTGATACATTATGGATAACATCATCGTTTTGCATGAGAGGGGCGAACTTTGGTAGCCACTGGTCGTCTGAAACAACAATTGCAGTGTTGTCGTCTGTTGTGTGTAAACAAGAGATGCATATTGTCCTTTACTATTGGTAGTCTACAATCAACTGTATGTAGACAATCAAGATGCGATACTTTGTGCGATTTTCTAGGTTAATATTTTACGACTAAAACGCTGCAATAATATGTACTAATAACATATCATCATCATGCCATTTCCTACATACAGTAGTAAAAGTCTAAAACTAAAGCCAAAACAAGATCACCAATGAGCTTTTGATTCAGTTGAATGCATGTTCCTACTGTATATGCATAAAATATCAAATGGCTGTAATATTTGCATGCATGTAAAAAAATTTCCATGTAAAAAATCTCTTCATATTCTTTGTTTGTGCATTGTATACGTAAATAACTTGCATTTCATTCACAACTCTTGTCCTGTTTCTATTATGAATATATTATTAAAATTAATAGCACAACTTGGACAAAATAAGTACGACTGTTATACTATATACTGTATGCCCGTAAACTCGTATGTAATGCACTAAATGGCGTTGTACGCAATAAGGAATGAGTTTCTCGACGAGATAACTCTGTAGATTAGGATATACAGATATTTGGGAGAAGGAAGTATGTACTATAAATATACATATTACATATTATGTACACGCATATAAATTGTACACTAGCCATAAGACGTGCATATTTTTATGCATGCAGTATAAAGCTTATGTTTACAAAACTGGAACAGGGTCTGATGCATATAATTTCATTTCCATATTCTAAGTTGCGTCGCATGCAGTTGATTTACATACAACTCAAAAAAAAAGAAAAAATCTGCACGTTATAGCTATACATACATGCATAAATGCGCACATTATACATTTCTTCTTGACTGTTGACACGAAGTAGCTACGACACCATATGATACACCAGCAAATATCCAACCATCCGAGTTTCCTTTCAGTTAAAAAAATATATGAAAGTGAAGCCATACTTTAGGGAATGCAGCAATTTTGATACGTTGATATGCATAGTAAAATAAACATGTAAACTGCAAGATATGTTATATGATGAAAAGGGCAAAAACTTCGCCATTCAAATAAACCAAATTGCATCTTATTTTCAACCTGTACCCGGTCAAAATTATCATAGCCACCATCCGCATAAAATGTCATGTACATTAAATGTTCACTCCTGACTTGTAAGTTATACCAGACACTTTCATTTAACATGTTCACAAAACCATGAAATGAAATGAGATACAAAAGTTGTCATGTTCAATTCATTCATTAAAAAATATGATCATCTCCGCTGCTGTCGGTTCTTGTGTACTGTGTATAAAGTAAGCATACATATTTATTTGCCATTTACGAAACTGAATACCCTTTCCCCAGCATTTTGACATTTACTGTCAGTTTGAGGAACATACCTGGGTGCACTTGTGAACTTTGAACAGATACTGTCAGTACAAATTTATGTGGAAAAATCTGAGTGCAATGTAAAAATGATCATAACTATAAAAGGATAAAAATATTTTTGTGAATTATGAAAACAAAAAAGAAAAGAACTCGTAATACTAAAAAAATCCGGAATTTCGAATGCAGAAGTACAAAATTTTAGCAGCAATTGTTTACGGCAACTGACTAGCTTACGATATGTTTATTGGAATAAATCATCAGTGTTTGAAGAAATGGAGTTCATTATCAAGCTCAAGTTCAGAAAACAGAACTAAATAAAACTAATCAACGGAGGAAAAGGGAAACGATAGAAAACTCGGTAGACATTTCTCCTTTCTACATGCAAGCATCATGCACATTTACCTTTTTAAGACCTTCTGCCTCCTAATAAAACGATACGGCTCAGTTGAATCACCCTAAAGAAAAAATCTCCCCATTACATTGCAAAGGATAGAGTCTGAAGACATTAACTTTTCAGTTTTGCATGGGGAAACCCTTCTGGAACATAATATTATCTTCGTAGATAGACATTCAGGTATATCATGCATTTTTTGTTAGGTTCATCCTCTTTGTTTCGCATTTCATATTTGCAATTTATACATTCACCAGTACTCGAAGCATAATGTCAGTATTTATAATTAAATGTCTACGTAGAAACATTTTGAGCTTCGTAATTTTTTATTATGAGCCATACTTGCTTCTATTTATTTGCAATAATTGTACACCTTACAACTTATCCTTATACACAACATAGATGAATGAGAGGATAATCCCCATGTATCTAATCTATAGAATGAAACAATCAAGAGCTCTAATGTACCATAAAAAATGTATATATAAGTATAACGCATGCTGCCCGTACACACAATCTCATGTTATATGATAAAAGATACGCATCTTTTATCACCATTCAATTTTCGCACAGCAATATAGTGACAAGTAGTAGATCAGTACATTACATAACGAGCTGTGTGTGTTCCCTTGACTGAAGAGATTTTTGCCTGTCTGCATGGTTCACAATAAACTTTGCTGGATGATAACTAATAACTAAATAACTAATACTCGTACTCGTATGAAACGCGGATTCGAGAGAGTATCAAGTATGAATGTGTTGCAAATTATAACATGTTTGCAATGCACTGTGATTAGTACAATAGAAGAAAGAGCAAAGGAATTTGAGTGCCTATGCTTTTTATATATCTCATTCTCATCATCCCAGTCCTCATCCAGTAAAAGTAGAAGGTCATGCAGTCATGATACTAATAATAATAACTCTCTGTATTCTGTATACATTTTTCTATAGAAGCATTCATTCCTCCTCCTGTTTAAGTAAAATGATTTAAAAAACTTATGGTATTTTTCAAGCTGCTGCCATACGAAACATGCATAGTTATACAACACTATGTTATTTAAATATATATACTTGATGCGTTGATGCAGTTTATCATGAATCGTGAAACTCTACTTTTTCTCTGACATAAATCTATATGCAAGTCGGCGAATCTCAGATCTCTGCATGTTGTATTCTCTTCTATTGTATTGACTTCTATCTATGTGTACATAGAGATCGATGATGTTAATGGGAAATGCTAATACAAATGAGTTTAGAAACGCTTACAACGTTTGAGTTATATAAGCGGAAACATAATTCAATTACCATACAAAACTAAATGAACGAAACACAGATACATCCCACAGTTCTATGGTGCCTATCATACATTATACAGTAAAAATGTTTTGTAATGCTTATTCAATATCAATAACAATAACAACAACAATAATAACAAAGCCCTTTGAATGTGAAAACTTTAAATACCTACTTGAACACTGTATTATGTATTACGTTTAATTTTTATTCATGCAAAATATTACCCCTTCAGTCGCGGTCATTTGCTCTGAGCTACGAAACAAAGAGAAATAAAGAGATTCCAAAAAGTTGAAACTCTACAACAATCACAACGAGCATAATATTTTGCCTTTTCCTGTGCTTTCTAGCTATGAATAAAGCATCATGCTTCATTCGTAACAACTAAATGATGATAATATTATAGCTTCGTCGAGCAACTAGATATATGCAAACTTTTCAGTTAATTTCTGTGAGTTGTATTTTTAGAAGCCAAGAATAAACGTCGGGAGCTACAAAGGAACTCACAGATCGAAATATGTACATTATCAATGTCAATGTTAAATGCTTAATATGGAAATTAATCCTCCTCCATATTTATGAACATTTTGTACTAGAATCTTTGGGAAATTATACACAAGGTGCATAAAGTTGAATATGTTTATGCACTACTCGTGAAATATTCGCCTCTAAAAATCCATTGTATTGCCAGAGTTTGTATCTTTTCACTACGGAAGTTAATACTGTCGGTACACAACGAACGACTTGTGAAAGACAGTAACTTGTGTGGTAGCGTCTAAAAATATGCTAAAAACTCGATATTATTTTCATATACTACAACTCCACAAAACCATTATACTCTTTAGCATACTCTTTTACCTATAATTGATATGGCTTTGTATTCTTACTTTTCACAAAACGAACAGGTATATAATAATGTGCAATTTGATCATAAAAAACTGCATAGCTAATAGAGAACTTTTGTGAATTATTAATGATCATAATTATTCTTGAAAAAGAGATTGTTAATTGTTGCCTATTTAATATTTGATGTTCAAATTATAGAAAAATTATCTAATGAGCTCTAAAGTCAGAAAAGTATTAGAGTCATCGTCATGAACATAAGCAAACTATTAGCATTTTTTCATGAAGCTTCAATTATTAAGTATGTATACCGACAATGTTTATCATTCCATGCACGTGGAAAAAGAAGAAAGAAAGATAGTTGAACGTAGGATCGAGAGGGAAATGAGAAGGCTGACAATTAATATTAATCATAACATATCATAATTTAAAAGAAGATTCTGTCCATCCCACAACAGCAAAGCAAAAACGCACTGAGCACGAGTGACTTGAATGGAGTGGAGAAAGAAAAATATTCACAAAGTATTAAGCAAAAGTGAACCTGAATAGGTATGTACAAGTGTGTAAAGTTCACAATACAATTAAATAATATTTTCCTTCAGGCCCCGCTTATCATATTTTTTAGTGTCCACAATAAGTATGCACACAGTGCAAAGTGGCATGGTACGTAAAACACAACAAATGATAAGAGTCTAAGATATCATCATCAATCATCAAAATAAATGAAAACAGAAGAGTATGTAGAGAGAAAAGAGTGCTAACAAAACACATCAAGGTGACCATCATTAAAGTTACCTATCAAAACATTGATTTTGAGCTTTAGGATTAGAAAGAAGATGAGCCTGTCTCTAACTCACTCGTTCTCAGCAAACACACTGGAGTCTCTTTACATTATTTTTAGCACTTTTATTTATGAATATAATAGTATGTGGCATATGAGGAAAACTGTAGGAAATCAAACATAAAAACTCTGATACAACATTATCATACTTTATGATACTGAAATGAAATGAAAATCGTACGAAGGTACTATGAAATGCTTTTTGAATGAAGTGTAAACAAAGCAGCGTATTATGAATTCAATTTTTCACATATTCAGCTTACAGTCCTGACAAATGGTTTTAATTTCGAGCTTGACACAGTACGTGTAGTTACTATGTGTATTACATACATACGTACATACATATAAATGTGTAGTATTAAAATGAAGAAAGAATTTTTCCAGGTTCGAGAGGCACACTTATAGACAATTTGACAGCAGAGTGGGCACTCCATAATAAAGTGGCGATAAAACCATCAACGTTAAAATATTTGTCTGTCATGACTGATGCATATAATTTAACTGCATATTATATCATGCATATAACTACCTAGATATTGCATAGAGAAAGAATTGCAAAAAATTTTAAGATGACTGGGACTGCACTAGCAGCAAAAAAATCAAACTTTCCATGGGAAATGAAAAATTTGGGATTCCCCCGAAAGGTGTAAAGAAAAGGCAAAGAACTCGGTTTTTAATCTTACGGCTAAAAGTGTTAACTCATTCTTAACAGACAAAACAACTATAGTGTAAAAAGTTTCCGTTCTTTTGTTTTGCCGACTACACAGAAAACACATTGACTGAATGACATTTGCATGCATACTCCATATACCTATTTATTTTGCTGTGTTATTTTTTAAGTATTCGTCGGATAAGGACACAATCAACTATCAACTTAAACATTGATAATGAAACAACACAAACATATCTACACGAATGCTCAATTAGCCCCCTTTTCAAGAGAATATGATGGAAATATGGGAATACCATTCATCATTATAGTCCGCCTGTATAGCCTACATACACTGTCAAAATCAAATCAGGGATTATGATAACCCGAAAAAAATTCTTGTCATATCATCTCGACATTCGCTCTCAGTTCTCGACACATTTTCTAAATTACCCCTGCATTTATACCTTTGCACGTATCAGTGCAATATGGGTTTAAAAAAATCTTACCTTCGGATTCATATACTTGTCCCGACAAATGGCACAACTCAGGGGATGTCTGTTGATTTCATTTGGATTTGGGAGCTTCACTGTATCCTTTGACGTCACACTGGTCATACTTGTGAGATTCTCGACGACTGTCGCCATTCTTCCACTTCGGCTGCTGCTACTCCTCGACAGTTGCTGTAAAGACACAGAAAAAAATTAGTTTATATTTTACCATTCAAATTTTCACATAATTTATGCTAAATGTCTATCACATATGATTACAGATAAAAGTCATAGTTTACTCATCATTTTTTAACAAATTCAGCACCATGATCCTCAAAAATAAATGCAACTCGTATAATTTAAAAAAAATTTCTTGCTTAATTTCAAGGTTTGAAAGTTTAAAATAGATACAAACAGAAATGTCTGTAAGTCGTCATATATTTGACTGTTTGGAAAATTACATTCCTATTTTGGTTCTTGGATATATCGTAAGAACCAATATGCGAAAGTTAATGCATGAGTTAAATGTTGGAAACTCATTCGCCAGGCGATTCCCATTTTCCTATTCGCCCCATTGTTCATAGCATGCATTCATAATGTATTATTGATGCTTAGGTAACCATTGACCAAATACAAAATTCATATGTATGTAGTATGTATGCATGCATTCAGCTGTCTACTCTCCTCTATTCATCTATTTACCTGTATAGCGTGAAGAATCCGTAATTGCAATAGGATTAATTCATACTTTAAAACTCGGCCTAACGAGCTTGTAATGAAATGATAGATATAAAATAATGCAAATGCAAATCATGTTTTCCTCTCCCGAGCAGTGAACACAGATCACAGAACAAGCGCAAAAACATCAACAGCAGCAGCTCCGCAACCGTCAACGTGCTTAATGAGAACTGCTCATGGACACGAGCTCACTTTTTTGACGGACAGGATTGACGCTGAAGTCAGCAAAGCCACACGACACACGACAAACCAGGCAGCAAATTTATTATACGTATACATGTGTAAATGAGTTTTTTCGTTCTTTTTGTGTACGAGATATTTTACAATGAAAATTGTATCCTTGTTGAATTTACGAAACCTTTTTTAAACACTAAGTGACAGAAATGTGTAAAAAAATAAAAATAGATTCAAACATGATGGTATAGTCAAAATCAATGCGATATTCCGCTTGTTAAATCTGTCTCAAACTGTCATACCTACTTTATATTGAAGTCAGCGCTTTTCATACTGAGCCTTATTCAAAAGTTCATCATCAGTTTTCGTTGTTTGTTAGTGAAATAAAGAAACTGTAGTTATTATATACATGAGCTCGGAGTATACAAAAAAAAAGCATGAACAAGAAAGAAAAAAATGTGCCAAATGCTATTCGGTTTCAGTCAAAAGACTCGTCATAATGAATACAATAAAGTAGTAGGAGATAGTTTGCAATAAAAAAAATGAATAGTGTCGGAATAAGCCGTACAAGTACACATAAACAACAACCTCTTTTTCTTTTTGACCACAGGGTGTCACATCGTGGGCGTGAGGATGGAATGGGAAGAAGTGGATAATCTTACATGGGATTTTACATCAAGCAACTTGCTACAGCTGTTAGAGATGTGTACACTGTACACACTGTACACACATTAAAGTTGTAAATGTCGCCTTTCTACATGGCTTTACGGCAAGTTACTCAATGAAACGTTCTCATCGCTCATAATTACGTGACTTTAGGTGCGCTTAATCAGAAATTAAGGGCTAAAGTCACACCATCAAACGTTCCGAATAGATACTTTAGTATATTTTAGAATTAGTTCTTTGGGCAAAATGCTCATAAAATCAGTGAAAATTATGCAGCCTGAGGGATTACGCGGTAGAATAAATTACGTCTAAATCCAATGTAAGAATAAGAAATTAGTCTTAATTCTTAATACAGAAACTAGTGAAAAGACGTCAATACCATTACTTTCTTTTCTACTTTTAACAAAAAAAACTCATATGTAGGAACCAAGGTGCTGGTAGATTTGCCACATCGCTCATAACTCATAACCTCCATAATCCATGTACTAATTATTTTTTGAAATGCTTCTCTTCCACCTTAGGAAGAACTAACAGAAAATGGACACTAGAAATCCTCATTTTCCAATTTAGAGGTACTTTATGGCTTTTAAAAGAAGAATTAAGATACCAACGTAGAGGACCCCTAAATGTATTATGCATTGCTATAAAGATTTCAAAGTGTGTGCAAATTTTATGACATTTCAACCTACTTTTTCAATTCCTACTTGTAAAGGCAAACTTCATAGCTTTAGCCCAAATTTAAGTCAGTCTATAAATAGGTAATATTGTAATATTAGTGGTATAAAATGAATGGTATGATGTTGAGCCTTTAAAAGTAAAGATGATTCTCCCAGATGACAAAGCATTGCATTGATAAACGGGATTTTTATAGCAAAATCACTTCACGGATGCATATATACACATTACACGTTAAATATGTAGTTAGCACACACAAAGAGACAGAATGGAACAAGCAAGTCACCACAGAGCTCAGTTCAGTCAATCGAACAATCATTCATACAATATCTTTAAAAAATTCAACAAGCGACAAGAAAAATACACACAAGTGACTAATCATCCCTCGAAGGGTCTTGGCTTTTTATCCGATTAAAGCAGTCAATAAATTAAGTAACTCTTCTGCCAATCACTTCTTCAAATTATTCTCAGCCCCATTCGTGCAAAAATTTCACAGCAGCAGTTATGATAACATGATGACTTGGTCTTTTTTTTCTTTTTACCTCTCACCTTTTCACTGTATTACAATGCAGAAGAAGAGTTTGTGGTCCTATTTCTTCTTGCTTTATTTCCTGGTTTTTTTCACTGTGATCATATACTTACAACTACCTATTTTACAAGAAAACTTTTACTAAAAACTGTAAACATTTCCAAGTTTTACTAATGAATTTCTTCTAAATGTTTCATTTCCACGTCATGAAAACAGCGCACCAACTAGTATGATATAAAATATTACACACAAAACTTATAACTATCTCCGCGTGTACCGCATCGTTCAATTTTTTGCACATGCACTATTTAAAATACACTGGACATGACGCTGATGTATACACATTAGACACATGGTGATTTGAGGATGGAACTAACAAAGCAAACTGCAACTAAACTAATAGAGTTCACGCAAAATAGTATAGAAATGATTTTTTCTGTCGTGTCTCTAATGTCTCTTAACATTTTCTTATCATTCTGATTGTGATTTTGATTGGTTGTTGGCTGTCAAAGCCCGTTCGAATGTATAGATAGTAGCATGAAAAATAACATAATTATGATTATGATAGTATACACAAGTCGTAATAACATCTCTTATACAAACAATTTTGTGAAACATTAAATGAGTACAATAATATACAGGGTGAGCATAATATACATAAGTAAATTTATATTACGATGAGAAGAGCCACACAGCAAAAATCTACCCTATACATTTAATATAAGGGCTAGGTATACTGCGTACTCAATGGTCAATATGCAATACAGTTTACGATTTCAGAATCACTTCCAAGTAGATCGCCAAAGCTATTAAATGATAGTGAGCTAACTATGTTCTGTTCTATTATGACCACGCAAACATAACATTTTCCAGCTAACTGTTATCACTATTTTAGAAACATACGGTAACCGAATCCTTTTATTCATTATAAAACTTCAAATGGCTTTAATAAGAGTTAAAGGAAACAATGCATGTTTATGATGTTAAAAACTATTCTGCTTTTACAGTAAGGATTTAATGGAGACTTAATAGAGATTTAGTACTTATAGTACGGGTTAGAATATTTACGGATGGACATGATGGAATCACCAGAACTAGAAAACTCTGAAAATCAAAGTTGTACCTACCATTGTACAAACACATTAAAAACGGGCGGAATATCTAAATCGTGTTGATTTATCATTAATTCCAGATAGCAGATAATATTTTTAGCTTTTGATTCTGCGTAACTGTCATAATTCTGTATCTTAATACATATAGAGCAAGACTTTGTGGAAAAAAGTCAACGGCTTTTTGATACACCACGGCCAATAAATGCATGAAAATTCATGCCAAAACTTAAAAATTACATTTCCCTATGCCTGCAATCACGTTGATGGAAGTTGTAAATAAATGCAGCTGAAATAAAACTGTCACTTGCTCCATAGTTGATAATCAACAGAAATTGAAAGTTTATGCTGCACAGCTTTCAACTTGTGGTGGTCAGACCCTTTTAATTATTGTGTTTTAGATGTTAAAAAGCATTTTCCATGTTTCTAATTCAACTGAAAGGATCGTACAGGATACAAATTTAAAATGATGACTCTTCACTCTTCACCATCTCTTTTGCACATGATAAAAATGTGAGCTTTTTATACGTGATTCATATATTATTAAGTATACATAAAGAATTGAACAATATAAAGTGCCGTCTCGAGCTTGCAAGCAAAGATTTCAAAGCCTCTTCTGTTTTCAGTAGTTCGTCGACGCCATCTACTTGAGTACCCCTGCATTAGATTAATGGCCAAAAAAGGCAAGAGTTACTGCTGATATCAGCCAGATAGAGGCTGCGAATCGCGGTGGCGAAGACAAGGTTTTTTTCGACTTGCCAAGTGATTTACAGACTGCACGTTGATCGTTGAACGTGATGAGTTGTACAATGCTTTATTGTGAAAAATAAACGAAGATTCGTTTTCTATGTAAAAGTTGAGTATTAACTCGATGTTAAACCCTTTGTCATGATTCATACATTTAAACATACTTAATTCAGAAAGAGCAGAAAGAGGAATGAATGAAAAACAACGGTTCGCGATATTGTTGAGTTCTAAATGATTGGAAATTGCAACTAACTTAATTAACTTTCATGTAATCTGAGAAACGAGAAACCCTAACCTTAATTTTTCACTAATCGTCCGACACGTGAAATGATTGCGAATTAAGACATGATTAAAAAATGTGACGTTTCTTTCCTTTTTGTGCAGCAAGAGTTCATGTAATTACAAGCACAAGTCTCACATTGTAAAACAGTACATATCCACTGTGTCAAAGAGTCTTTGATCATCGATTCATATTCATTAGTTAATAGCAGAGGTTCGTGTCGGAAGGCGGTATTCTTAGGTTTAATTTATTGTTCAAACAACATTGGGTTTATCTTCATTACACTTTGTGTGGATACACATACATTTACTTTGCATACTTTTCTTTTTCAACCGACACAAAAACCTTTGAGGAATGCCCTAAACTTTTTCATTCCTTCACGATCACACGACAGTCAGTAAAACATTGAAACTTGGATTTCCCTATAAACTATAACATGCAGCAGTGTGAAACAAGGAAGCAACACAAACCTACAAAATTGATAGCCTTTTGGATTTAACTGGAAACACATAGCACTGACTTAAATGCTTTTAATACAAATGTACTTGTACATTGTACACACATACTAAACAAATCATAGTTGTTCATGTTGTGTTTAATTGTTGAGACATTGTAAATGACAGTCGATTTTACATTTTAGTCATAACGTGCATACATGTACAAAAAATTCCCAAAAAATTAGAAACTGTTCATCTGTTTCGCCACACTTGCTTTGATGTATTCCATGTGGAGGGACAAGAATAAATTGGGAATTTTAGTAGCCTTTGTGACGTACAAAAATTGTCAAAGCTGTTGAAATTATAATTATTACTACTTTGCCTTGTTGAAAGACTAAAATGTTCCTGTCGTTTTGTTTCTAGTATAAGAAGGAACAAATTGACGACAAGAAATGCATGAGTGACTATGCTAAGTGCTACGACGCTTTTTCATCAAGATTTCTCACCCAGCCAGAGATGAGAGATTAAGATAAAGACTAAGATAAACTCTCTGCAAAAATACAAAAAAAGTGAAAAACCACTGAAAGGAAGCATTTAATTCGGATTTTTGCATGACGTTCAAAGAAGAAAATGCGGAAAACCTTTTTGTGCCTGTCTGTTGTGTCATACTGATACAAAAAGTGACCGTGACTGTGTTGCCCATATTTGGAAAAATTGCGTTTTTCACTTGTACTTTCCTATATCTAACAAGTATGTTTTCCCTGTATCATGCTGCATTTAGACTGTATTGACTTTTATTATTCGCTGCACAACATAATACGTACGTACGTAGGTACAGATATCGATTCAATTGTGTGTGTACATACACTTTACAAGTCAAGTTCAATATCATTTCCATATAAGACGATATACGACTGTACACACAGCTTAAGAAACGAAACACAAACCATCTGATACTGATTTTACAGCCCAACAACAAATCCCATCGGCAAGCCAATACATCATCCATTGACGTTTTCATTAGGGCTCATAGTTGTCAGCTTACACTTTAATTGTCTGCATAAAAAAGTCGAAAATGTATGCAACAACACACATAATATCACATAAATATATTATAATCCTTACAAAAACGCTTTCCTTCTTCTTCGTCTCCATCATTTATTATCATGTATGTAATACTTAATACTGGACAATGCGGCTCATTAATTTTGTGATTGTTCTGGCACGCACGTTTCGGTCTGGTGTAAAATCAAAATCAGCATCGTCATGTATATTTTTACAATTTGTATCCATTTTACAAGTTTTCCTCTTCTCTGCATAATAATAATACATAATACAGCATGTACAATCTTACTTTATGACAACCTTTCTATGTAGAATGGATAGTTGGATATTGTTGTCCAATTTTTCAAAGATCTGATAAACCATCAATGTTGATATACAGCTGATAGGTGTAATTAAAATTCGTTAGGTGTTAAAATGTGAAGATTTATTTTTAAAATGCGGTGCTAATACACGTACCACGTTTTTCCTTTGTTGAAATTATAAATCATTAGTCCACCGTCTAATGTCTAATCTGCCTGCTGGGAAAATAGTAAACATTAATATATTATGCTATATTACGTATCTAAAATGTTGCGTTTCCTACAATAAACTCCAATCTTTCATTCTCGAACACCACGATAATAATTTATGATAATTTTCTTCATCATTCATACCTCATGGTTTTTAATTGTTAATATTGACTTCATAATATCTAGTACATATTTTACCTTCTTTTGATTCTTTTCTACTTGTCCTGCTGAGCTCTGATTGCAATTACAACGACAGCTAAATATTAGCCATGAAAAGAGATACGTTGAATTATACATTCTCACATACAGACTACGTGTGTGTACACTGTACACATTAACATTTTAGCAGAAATTTAAACCTTTGAGATTTTTTCTAATTGATTCAAATGAGAAATACTTTAAGGTGTAATAGAGGCAATTTATATGTTAAATACGACACATAATATGTAGATAAAATATATTATGCTATACAGTAAGATGGTGAGATCAGAGTAAACGATCATTACGTAACTTTTTTCCTCTCTCTTGGAGCTACAAGC
>JAQIVE010000924.1:0-29615 GCA_034698285.1 Sminthurinus bimaculatus | reverse complement strand
TACATTGGATCCTCTTATCTGCTTATGAATAAATCTATGTATTTTGCATTCCACATTCACCTTCGAAATCTAGAATCCGAAAAGGGTAAAGTAATTCTTGTCCAACCGAAACTCGGGATCCCGAATCGCTGATCCCATGTTAAATATATCAAGTATCATTTTTTACACATTTCATTGCATCGCGTTGAACTTTTGTTTTTGTTACAAGCTCAAGTGTGTAAAGGTATAAAAGTACCTCAAAGTTTGAGTCAAAATACTTTGTACTTAAGTATAATAATTTTGCAAATTGCAAGTAACTTGTAATAAACAAGTATTACAAATTACAACTAATTTTCGAAATTCTTGAATGTGTGATGGTGTAAAGAAGTTTAGGGTTTAGGTTTCATTATGCAACCGTTTCGACATTCTTTTGTGGTCAGTCAGCCCGAGGTTTGTTTATTTTCAAAATTGCAATGCATATTTATTTACTTATACTTCCGTACTTACTTAAATGCCTACTTACAACTTATATAATACTTAAAACTTAAACACTAAGTAAGTCATGATTACCGAAAAAAGTATAAGTATTCATCTCATTTACTTAATACAGGTCAAAAATAATAGCTTCTGAAAAAAGATTTGTGTAATCATATATTATACTAATGCTATGTAGACTACTAAATACTAAATGTATGCATGTAATTAATTTGGAATTCGATTTGTGTATGTGTGCATCCCTGTCCGTATAGCCTCAAGGAAAGTGGTTTGTGCCAGAGAATGATGAAGTAAAGGAATTATTTGAAGCAGCCAAAGAAGATGTTAAACTGTTCTTGATGACCAGGAATGAAGGTGTTGACGTTAAAGGACTTTTGGGTAATTTATTTAGCATTGTCATTTATTTTATTTTAAACATTAAATACAAGTATTAAACTGGGGCTGTTCATTGAAATGTATTGCCATCGGCAATGAAATTCGGTAATAATATGTTGTATGCATGTACTGTACTATGTTAGTGTATAGTAATAGTAATGTGTGTATGCAGTGCAAATTGTTAATGCCTTTTTATTTGTCTTGGGTTTCACAGATCTGATGAAAATTCATGGGACTAATAGAGATATCCAGTACAAAAAGATGGGTTTCAAAGCCTTAGACGAATTTTTATTTCATGTGGACGACATTTTTGAACTAAGGAGCAATGGATATTTCTTATTCTTGTTTGTATGAGCAAATAAAACCATGTTTATAATACCTAAATAATAAGTATCGCATTGATATTCCTTTGAATTTACTGTTAGCTTTTAGTACTTATTGCTGTTAAGTAACAAATAATTGTACCTTGTAAATTGTAACGATATTCAACATTTCAGTGCAATGTCTATACGTTTAGAATCTAAAATGTTATTCTCTTTACAGTATAAGGGAGAAGTTGCTGAAAATCTAGCCCATTTAAAAAAATTTATTGACGAGCAAAAGAAGGATGGTGCAAAGACCCGATTTATCGCTACCAAGAATAATACATATGTTGTTCCTGTAAGATTCCAATACAAAGTTACTATTAATATTGCGTCTAAAGTTTAATTTGAACGTGATTAATATTGATACTTAGTATTACATATGTCTTATGTCTTATGTAATCTTATAAATTACATTCTACTACAATTAATAATTAATTAATTTTAAATAATGAATACTAATATTACATTTTCAGTATCACTATCTGTTGAGGCCTGTTCCACCACCTTTGCTTAGTACCCCCCAAAGACCACCATTGCAACCGACAATTTATCCGGCTAATCGACTTCCGTCGTATATTATGAATGTTCCACAACAACAATTGGCACATCCCTACAATCATTATGTTCATTCTCCATATCAATACCAACAGGGCGTTTATTATTCTACCTTTCCTCCATGTCCTCAACACCCGACCCGGCAGCAACTTGTATACCATCAACCTATGAACTTTCAACAGTATGCACCTATTATAAGTTCCACTCCTGTTAATTTGACTCCTTTACAGTCCAGTTCAGTTACAAAAAGTACTAGTAGTAGTGGCAACGAAGCTTCCCAAAAAGATTTATCAGGCGACACTTTAGATTCTTCTGTTCCCATCATGAATGTTAAAGCTCCGGAATTTGTACCTCAGCGAGGTCTACTAGCTTCAGGTATTGTTTTTGTATTATGGTATAGCCGTGTAAGAAACTAAGCATTTGTATCGTTTGTCATTTATTGGTTTGTGACTTTCTTATAAAGATGTACAATCATAAATAATATAACGCAGCTTATCATAACAGTGTTTAGCAGTAACTACAATATTTATTGGTTTTTACTTATTAAATGTTAAATGGTATTAATGATTTCCAGTTTCAACATCGCCCTTGTGTGAAGAAATAACCTCACCTGATACTATGGACAATTATGACAAAATGAACATTGACAAGAATTCGACCGGCTGTTCTAATGGTCGTCTGAGCCGAGGCGTGAAGGAGTTACTAAATCAGAGCCCTAAGCAAGAACTTCTTGATGAAGCTAAAGGAAAGAATTTTGGGGATGGAGGCCGTAAAGGTACATCCACTGCCTCCTCAAGTTTGGTTATGCAAGATGGGAAGGATATAAAAAAATCTCCAGCCATCAAGCTGCAAGCTCCAGCTTCAATTATTCCAGGTCTTTATTCAAAATAATCATCACATTATACATTTTATTGATTTATTATGAAGCACGTTTTCATTACGATGCCGTTCTCAAGTCAAGGAACCAAGAAACATTAAATTATGACTACGTTAATGATTTTAATTTTACTCTCCTCAACAGAAAAAAGCCGACCTCCTTCTCCAAAGTTGGAAAAGAAAGTCAATACTCTCAGTGAAGCAGTTAAGGAAATGTTACATCAGAAAACCAGGCAGGAATTGATTGAAAAAGTAAATTCGAAGAATTCTAGTTTAGATAGTAACGGAAGAAAAATGGCTCCTTCGTCATCTTCCTCGCCCGTTTTGAATTCTTCACCAGATATGACTTCAGGTGTCCAACAGGATGATTTGGAAATAAAGTCTCCAGTGAAGGAAAAAGTCACCAGTTCAAGTCGTGTTGATAGTTTACAGCTATCCAAAAATATTACGGAGAACATGGAGAAAGATGCACATGCAAGCTCTGCAAAATATGATGCCGCAATCGACAGGTTAACGATTGGGATTCTGCCGTATCCTTATGTAGAAGTTGCAGAAACGTCAAAATCCGTAAATGTTGTTGATCAAATTCAACTTTCTAGAACAGGATGGTCGACTTACGCTTTACTAGGTATTTTTAATCATAAATTAATAGTCTTAAACATGCTGTATTTTGTTCGATTTCCAAGTTTTTTAAGCTTAAATTTTACGATATTTTGTATTTTTTTAGGGGTTGATGCATTTGGGCATTTTATACTGAAGCCAGTGGACCCGAAAGTGAATGTAAATACTTAACTAATCATTTTTAGACTACTTCCTATTTCTTGTATTTTGCCTTTATTAAAACCGTAGTATGTTATGTACATTGTACATATATATTTGCGTTTCTTATAAAAGGAAAAGTATGTATATTATTTTAAAAGTATTATTTATGTCTTTTTTTTGAAGAGGTATTTTAATAGGGAAATGGATAGAATGGAAAAATTTTATTCTTCAGTCGACAATCAATACGAGTACCGCATGAGTGTTGATGAAATGAAGGAGGGGACTTTTGTGGTAGTTCGAGTTCCATTGTCGAATGACGTAAATCCAAGAGATTTGAAGACATTGACTACCCGTAAACGACGTTATATCCGAGCAAAAATCTTCAGCATGGAGTATCCGGGACAAGATGGTTTCATTTCATGCTTAGGGATAGACGACTTTAAGGAGTACTTAGTTCATGTTAATGATGTTTTCAAATTGAAGTGTCAGTTTTCAAAACCTGCTGCACGAGCAATCATGTAATAGCTCATAACAATAAGAAGTATAAAAGTATTAAAAATTATTGCTGATTATAGAACATTTTTATCAAAATGGTATATATATTATGACGACGTACTTCAGTAAATAATTTAAGCACATTCAATGCGTTCGTTTTTGTAGGTGTATTCTTGACGGAACAGGTCAGAGCTTTCTCCGATCCGACATCACAAAAGCTTTTCACAAATGCCAACGCCTACCTGAAACTAAGATCCACCCACTTGTGCAAGTAAATTTGGTAGAGGAAAAACATCCAAAGTTTCAATCGCCAGTAGTTCAAATCAGTAATACAGTTGTTTTATTACATCTTATATTATAAGCTTATAATTTGTTAAACTACTTAAATATGTAACAATATTCGTATAGAATGGTAATTGACGTATATTTGATTGTATTTTAGAAGGCAAATAAAGTTCAACTTCATTTTTTGGAGACCTGTACTAACAAACATTATGTCAATTTCACAGGAACATCGACCGATAGAAACTTGTTGGATATGCTTACGGAAATGAGGCCATCAATAGCCGAAGATTCTTCCGCTTCTCTACAACCTCTCAGTGATTATCAAGAGTTTCAAAAACAAGTGTTTAGAGAATTGGTGAAACGTGGCTACATTCCAGCCCCTAGTCTCAAAAGTGTTCAAAATTGATAGTAATGTATTCTCCGTAATGTATTGACTTTAGTAATATAATATCACACAATAACATGTTCAAATTTAAGGATATGCATGAAAGGTAAGTAAATTAGATAGTAAAATAGCATTCTCTTGTTTGAATGTCAATTCTAAAAACTGAGGATTTCACATTTCGAATTCTGATTATCGAATAATAGTTTAAGTTCTTTTGTTAGTTATGAATTACTCAGGATACCCCTGAAGGTCAGAGAGGACTCTTGTTTAAGAGTTATTTGGTAGTATTACCGATTTTCATATTGTAAGCTAGTTTCGCGTTTGACTGTGGTATGCTATTTTGTAATATTGTTTGTGTGTTAATGCTAATTATTTAATAATCAAGCATTTTGAATGTCTTATATTTTTTAGTTTTACAAATTAAGCGTCAGTTTTCTGATTTAGGCTTAACTAAAGTAAGTTTGTGGAGTCTGACTAACTTATTACTCTATTGCTTATTGCTGCAGCTCATAATATTTTTAATATTTATTAATTATAATGTACTAGTAGTGCTGTTATTCAGTACCTACAAGAAATTGACCATTCGCTTCCTAAATATATATGTAGGAATAATTTTATTGCCATAAATTATAAATAGAATTCAATAATAAAGGGAGACGGAACCTCATTCTGAGAACGTTCAAAATTATACCTATACTTACTTGCTTAAGTACCTACTTGTTAGAATTAAAATTTGTACTACGTTTTGTTAGAAACTGGAAAGGCGAATAAAAAGCCCCTTTCGGACAATTAAATCATCACATCTGTTCTATTTTCTTAAGCTTTTCAATAGCGAGTACGCTCTTAAGTATAGTATACATATGAAGCTCCTAATATGGTTGTTTTGACTGGTGTAAAACAAAAAAAAACTAAAAGTGGACTGTCCATTCAACATACGTAATAATAATTACTGTTCCGCGACTATTTTCTAATTATAAAAGAGGGCTTAAATCTAAAGCTGGTAATACTGTTATGTGAATTAAGTGAAGGTCTGACTATGAACTCGTACAAGGGCAGACGAAAATAGCTATGGCACTAAAAATAGCATCTTTTGTAGAGCTACTTCTGTAGAGTACTCTTCTAATAATAATTGTTTCATCATGTAAATATTTATTTATACTTGCAATTATATTTAAATTTTTTATCTTGCTCATCTTCCTACTGATATTTTGTTGTGTAAAGTGTCATTTAAAATGGTTCAACTCATTGTACTTATAGTTAGTTATCTCAGAGATTTTAGTATTCTAGTAAGAAACTAACAAAGGAAAGTAGATGACATGTACAGGGTATAGGGATCGTTCATGATGATCTTTCTACGTGTTTCTGCATATTCTGAATGAATAAGTAGCTCTCAAGATCATTGATTCTTACTTATAATAACTATCATACAACCCCCCAAGTTATTCAATTAGTTTTACTTTTCCTTGTGTGTAGGCCAAATATTTTTTACATATTATAGAAATAGCAAATGACTTAATGTTTGTAAATATTGAGATGATAATCTGAATAAGTTTACAAGCAGAGAAGACTGTTTTTGTATCGATTTAAAATTCAAATGAGAGTCGGTGTGTCTCTTTAAGATAAATGATAATCGGCATTGACTAATCTGATTCTCATTTATGTAGTACTTATATTTGTATGAAACCGTGCACGTCGTCTGTGAACCAATGAAATTCGATTAAAATTACGAAATTGTAGGCTTGTGAGGTTTAATTGATATTCAAATTGAAATTAAAAGTCTATTATGTATGTATAATATGCATGCAAAGGGGAGAACGAAGTTCAATTCCACAGCCAAATTCAGTGATGACTGAATTGAGGAAGATTCCTTTTAGTTTTTATTGTCCCGTAATAACTATTCGTCATTGGATGCTTACTTCATTGGCACTTCCTGGGAATAAAAGTGAGAATCGCAATGGAAAAAGGTCAGTCGCTGTTTCATAGCCAAAGTTTCACTATACAGTTATATTATTGTGTCAAAAACTGATTTAAGGATAAACAAAGCCTTTTAAAATTTCCAAGTGAGTGAGGCACACGAAAAGTGAAAGTGAAGTAAAGTGAAAGCTATTTTATGCATTCATCGATTGAGAAAAGTGGAAGGGAGTGATAAAATGTCCCATCAAATTCTTCATTTTTGTGCCATTCTCGCCTTTGGATTTTCTTCTTTGGTCTGTAAGCTCAAAATTCAAGATAAATACTGAAAACAGTTGTACTGATACTTTGAATTTCATATTTTCATCAGAATTTCGGTACAAGCTTACACAAGATCTATTTGTTAATCCCGTGATCAATTTTGTGAATTTAGATGTGAGCGGAATCACATGCAAAAGACCGAGTATTGGTAAGTAAATACAGTAAATTAACTTATAATATCAATGTTATAAATAACCTTTTCCTCACTTCAACAACATCTGTGAAATTAAAGCTTAATAGGATTTCGGATTGGATCAACAGGTCGTTATGTGGTGTCGACAAAGGATGGACTGGAGTGCGTTGCACTCGTCAAAGAATTGTGCATTGGCATGAAGATGAAAAATAGTCGCCTATGGAAACGAGGAGTCAATGTAAATGTTCATGACAATTTATATGCAATTATGCACAAGTAATTTTTACTAAAACACGAAAAATCGTTTTGAATTTAGATTTTTTGAATGACAACATCTTTTAATTAAATTAGTTTTTAATATGAGTACGGTATAGTGAAAGTATGTATGTGTAATTTAAGAAGCTTTTCTCGAAACTTTTTTGCTCTAGATAAAAGAAAATTGTTCCAGAATTCGACCCCTGTCAGCAATCGCCACATTTTCGGGGCCCAATTTAAAGTACGGAGGAGGTACATATAGACATGCAGCAATTTTCTCTTCTTGTGACTCCGAGGGCATTTGGGTGAGTTGAAAGTACCTACTTGTAGATTCATTGCATTTCATTGAGTTCTTATTAAAAATACATGTTGTACCACTCTATTTTGGCTAGCAAATAATGCTACAACTAAAATGGGGCTAAAATTTTTCTTAAATTTCAGATCTATGATCAGTGGAACGGTTCTCGAGGAGTTCGATACAGACAGTTGAAGTACGACCAAGAAAACCAATTCGGAGGTCAAAACTATTATACGATTACCATATGATAAAGGCTGTCATTATTATTACGGTGCTTCTCTCATTGACCGTAGTAATAATGACAATAATGCACTGTTATTAATAGTTACTGTATATTGCTGTGCTACGTTAAGGCTTTTTTATTTAATTCAATTATTTTTTCGGTTTCTCTATAGTTAAGTACATATGTATGTTATGCTCTTCTCACTAGGCATAATTATAAATAAATAATGTATGTACTTATAAGTCAATAATTCAACTCGCCCAACTCAATTTTTACAATGCCAAAAATTATTCAACTGTAACTTCGTTGTCCCTTTGGAACTTTAGAGTTGATTCTGTTCTTGAATTTGACAATTTAATAATAATGCTTCCACCGCGTTTCTAGGTTTTATCGTATTTGTCTATTTTCCTACAGCGTACAAAAATTTCGTAATTACTTAAAAATATTGGACAATGCAATTTGCAATTCTAAGAATCAATCAACTACAAAGTTTTGAGTGGGACAGCCTGTATGATACAAGATACAAATAATACAAAATATTCTCTACTGAAGACTTGAATTATTTCGTTTTTATGTAATGCTATTGCCTTTATCACCGTTTACTCCTCTTAAGTGCCTCAGTTTCAAGTCCCAAGTATATGAAAGTAGGTATGTTTTAATTTCAATCGCCACTTTATTAAAAACTGGATATGTGCGGTGTAGAAATAAACAAAGTTTGTTTGTGCTTCAAAAAAATATATTTGTAAAGACTTCTTACAACACTCGAAACTCCACTGCAGACCTATGTGAAACAAAAAGGGAAGAAAATTGACCGAACGGCTTTGAGTTATTCTTTTTACAAGCATATTGTGATACTCGTAACTATAGTAGTTAGATATACGATATGAAATGACAGGGGGAATAAAATTTAAACGCAACTGGTCTTTTGTGATTTGAGTCGCACCATCATATTTTATTGATTTTTTCTACAAGGAAGGCAGGTCAAAAATAGTCGTCGTTTCATAAGCAGCATCCGATTCAGTGGCACTTGAGACTGTCTCATTTTCTTCCCCTCTGTTTACGACTGCAGTTGACATGGATAATACGGTACCTTTTCCCTCGACGTCTAGAAAAATAAAAAGTCCATTAAAATGGTGTCAATACATATATTACAGCACTTGCTTACCCGAAGGTCTAAAAAATATTCATGGTTACCTTTAATTTCTGTAGAATTTCCTGACGTACTTGCACTATTAATTTTAATATTATTTGCATTCGTATCCTTAGTAACCGACAGGGTCAATTTTTGTGGTTCTGGAATGGGTGGGAGTAGAACAGAGACTATTTTCCAGTCCATGGAGCTTCGTAGGGGGACCTTGCACTCAATTTCTATAGGATTCCTCAGGGTCCCATTAAGCACCGTTTCGAATTCATATTCAGACTCGTGGTTTGACAGCCGGTTTGAAGATTCTATACACGAACACACAAGTCATAAACATAATTTTAGGTTTCTGTTTCCATCTCAATTAATTCATGTTATTATTAAATGTTTTATTTACCCGGCTGAACTTGAATTTCGATCCCTTGGGCTGTCGTGTCATTGTCATCACCGCTACTTTTCTTGCCCACTCTGAGGGTCCAAACGTTTCCGTCGAGAAAATGGAATCTCGACCTCTTCAATTTGACTTGGAACTTGAGCACCGTACTATTCTTGTCCTCGCTGTGAGAATAGTTGTAACTCTTCAAAGTTAAAGGGTGATATTTAGCTTCAAGGGCATCGTTCGATTTCAAACCCAAAAGTTGGGTTTCTCCTTCCGTTTCCTCTGTGTCCAGAGGTCCGGTTTCGTCAAATCGTTTGACCTCCTCGATAAGTTCTCCAGTGCAACGGAGGTAGCCAGAGCCTCCAAAGTGGAGGAATTCTTTGCAAGACTTTGGCGATTTACATCGATTCGAATGGCCGACGGGACTTTTGTAGCCTCGGCAGGAATTTGACTGAAAGGCACAAGAAATTGACATGAAATAAGGAAATAATATTCTTGGATTAAAATCTTGTCAAGTTTTATGAAAATTTGATGCGTTTTTGAACTTTGATGAGATTTTCATGGCGATTGTACAAATCGCCAGAAGTTGGTCAAAGATAGAATTTTCTATCACAAACCGATTGAAATCTTGCGAACTTGACAGGATTTTTTCTAGGGTACAAAATTTCTTACATTTTGAAGACAAACTCGGTTAATCGAGCATTCGCTGGGAGATTCACAGTGAATATATGACAAATATCCAGGCTGATTGGATTTGGAGCGACAGCTAAAACTTTTCTTTCGTTTTGAGTAACGAATCCCACTCTTTTCATCTGCTTCTTTGCCTGGACATTTTAAAATGTGCAAATAATATAATTACCCTTAGAAAAAAAATCTTATGAAATCTCATGAAAACTTGATGAGCTTTGACAAAAATTGCCAATTATTGATGAGATTTTCATGATATTTCATCAAAATCTCATAACATTTCGATCAAAGTTCGAAAGAACCAAAATTGTGTCAAAATTTCATGAGATTTTCAGACAAGATTTTTTTCCAAGGGTAGCATCAAAATTTAACAGAATTGTATTTTTTTAAATCAAACAGCCTTTTTTCAATTCTTACCAATGACGAAGTATTTCCAAACCTATAAAGAGAGCATAAAAATCAAAGAAACAGTTATGACAAACAACATTTAGTAACTACTTAAATATTATTTGCACGTGATGAGTACTCACGTGAAGAACTTTTGGCGGACTCTTGGAGGAGTCGGGAGCCTCTGCCAAGCACTGAAATTCCCCGTAGGATCCCGCTACCGGGTTGGTGTCAATGTAGTTGGCCACGTGTTTATTCAAGGGAATGGTCTCGGTGGTCTCTTCCACCTCTGGATCATCCGCCTCCGCCTCCTCCTGAATTTGAGGCTCACTCGACCCGCTTTCGTCAAAATAGGAGGGAAGGTGAAATTCCGACTCCTTGATGATTACTGGCACATCAGACTCGCAGGTCAAGTTGATCGTTTGACCGATGTAGACGATCGAGTCTGGGGGAGTTGGCTTGATGACTGTTGGTGAAATTTAAAATTTAACACTTGTTTTTGAAATTTCGAACAACAATTAATTAAAATCTAATTGTTAGTTACTTTTTGGTGGATAGACGTAGAAAATCTTGGTGACGTTCCTCTCGACAACAATTTTGGGTTTTTCGGAGGCGACAAAGGTAGAGTTGGAATTGGAATTGCGTCTCCTAGACGACGAGCCCATTTTTAGCTTTGACTTGAGCCTTTTGTCCTCTCTGGATCTGGATGATGATGATGAAGGCGACTGAGATGTGGAAGCAATACAAAGGTACTCCCCTGCCAGACTGTAATAGTAGTCTGGATTAGATTTGTACGCGGGGTCTAACTCCAGGGTAAAACCGAGTTGAGGATTGTAAGGTAAATTCAAAGGCTCCAAATCTCCCTGGTTACGAAAATTTTCAAAATGTATTTTCTGAAAAATCTTTCTTTTTTGAAAAGGTTTGGTAAAAAATTGGAAAAAAGTACCTCGTAAGTTTTTCGGAACAGACTAACATTCGCACTTGGAGTTGTGATCAAGCACGGAATCACCAATTTTGGACACCCTGAAAATTCCAAAGGTTTGACCCCGTCTTTGACCTCAACTTCCAGCTGTAAATTTGGGTTGCTGGTCCTTGTGAATGTGGGGTCAACACATTCAGTCAAATAAAGGACCTCTGGAACATCCTCCTCTTTGTCCCCGACAAATACTTTTGATCCGTGACCTGAATTTTCAAAATTTGAAAAAAGTGCAGCATTTGTTTTAAAAAATGTTTTTGAAGAAGCTGGAGCTTTTTTAAAAATATTGTTTGTAATCTTCTATTTTCTACCTGGAAAATAAATGTAAATGCTGGCGTTTGAGCTGTGATTTTGCAGGGATCTACAGACGTACTTGCCCGTGTGTTGGGAGTAGTCTCGGGACTTTTCGGTAGTTTCAAAGGTCAATTGGGACACTATTCGAGATCCTTCCCGCCGTGCCCGCTCAATGACTTTTGAAGGGCCCTAAAAATTAAATACCAATAATATTGGAGTAAAGGTTAATTAAGTAATTAATTTAAGTTGTATTATTGAGTATGGACTAAAAATGTTGAGCTCACCCCTCCGCCCTCGTAAACCCACTCGATGGGGTCATTTTCACTCCCCTCACAGGTCAAGTTCAGCCCCTTGTGGTAAATTGTAAAGGCAGCCAAGTCAACACTGCTGTTAAAACTGGAGTCACCCACTGCATTTATAAAAGTCACAGCCTGTGTTTTGTCCTCACTTTTTATATTGGTAACACTTGTATTATTTGCATTTGTACCAGTAGCAGTTGTACTACTGTTATTATTATCACTATTATTTATTATTGACTGCTTATTTTGTTGACCTTGACTTTGCTGCTGGATGCTTGTAAAGGAAATTCTCAAACATTCTGAAACGTTTAGGCACAGTCCACAAAGACAAAAGTAGATAATGAGAACACACAGAGAGGTGGTTGGGGATTTAAATTTTATTCTTGACATTTTCTAAAATTACTATTATTATCTATACTTGAAGAATGTCAATTTTATAGTTAAAGCGTATTATTTGACGAATCCCATGCAAAACTTTCTCACGGCAAGCATTTGTATAACTTTTTTAGTAAAATAAAAAATTCTAGAAAAATTTTGTATTGTCTAGTCCTTGTTGTGTTAAAGTGTGTCTGAGAGATTGAGAATTGAGTTGAATGACTCGACAATATAAAATATACAGAGATGCAAAAGTATGTGTGTTTAATACAATATTGATGCTCCGTTAATCTTGCAATTCCAGTTAGGTGATGAATATTATGTGTATGCATAGGAGAAAGATCAAATTACTTGCATAATATGCGAGTACTCGACTTACAGTTAATTATCGCATCGTGCGTTAGGTATGCTTTAGCCTATACCTTTAATTCCGCAATATGTACTCACATAATCTGATCCATTGATAATCGATTTTAAATGAAGGAGTTAAACTCGTTTTTCGGCACAAGCTTAATCAGATCATGCCATTTACCATTTACACTATATATGCTTATGCATGCTCTTCTCCAAGTTTCTTCTTCTTCGCGAAACATTGCAAACTAAGTGTGAAATAATATCATTTAAAATGTAAGCAGTTGTGTATCATTTAAAGAGCTTGTCTTGCAGAATGCAGAATGGCCTGGTCGTACCATTTGACAGTAAATCTTCATTGTCTCAGTGACTAAATGTGATACAAAAATAATAAAACTAATTGTAAGCCTGGAGAAAAAATGTTGGTGTACATAAAAAAATATGAGGTAAAAATAAAACATGGACAATGGACAGCCAAAGACGGGACTCAACCAAGAGCTTTATGCAGCTTTCTTTGTTTTCTCCAGTTTTCGCTTCTTTTCCTGTCAAGAGAACTTTCAGACTTTCACCGTGTGCCAGCTCATAATTAAACATTCATAGCTTATGCGAATATGTATAAATTAAAAAATAGACATTTTAAATCAGTGTCCATGTCAAGCTTAATTACATTCATGACGATAAATACGTACATTTTTATTTGCATTATAGTTTATTTCAACTTCTTCCTTTTCTTTTCAAATTCAGTACAAAATATGAGGTTTTTATTTGTTCGCTATAACTTATTTCTCGGTATGTACTTCTTTATACACAATTTTTTGACAAAGGTTTATAAACTCAGTGTTTTTTATTGTTTTCGTAACAATCTCAGATTGTCACTGGCCGCGTTTTTTTTTGTCATAAAATCCCTGAATGTATGGTTAAAAAACTAAAAACTCAAACGTGTCTGAAGAATGTTTCGCATTTCGCACTCAAAATATGTTTCTCACCTTTCTTAACTAACTAAATATATTATAATAGCATAATACGTCTATTGTATTTAAAAACCTTTTACCTTTGGTATCATCTCTATAAAAAAATAACGAGCATTCACCCCCAAACTGACTGCCTAAATATAATACAACTATTAAAAGTTACACACACACACATGTTTCATAAATATCTAACTACCATTTAGTAACATTTAACTAAACAACTAATATATAACTAGGCCAGACAACAACATCCTCCTCAAAAATACTATATTATAGCATTTTGACAGGGTTAATACAACTGGAAGAAGCATATTATAAGTACACTTAAGTATCGTAATAAAAATAAATAATACTTTTTTGACGTCATAAACGTTCATAATACATAATACATTTCTCAAATATTATGTAATATTTTAAGCAACACCATTAATAAATATGTGTAATAAATATTAAATACGATTCAAATGCAAAAGCAGGTTAAGAATCTCCAAATTTTCGCTCATGGATTTTAAAATTTGGGGTAAATCCATTTCTCTCGTTCGACCTGCTGTTTAAGAGCGTTGACGTAGAAGGTCCAGTAGAGGATATTAAAGGCGACAAAGATGATGGGGAGGGTGAAGCGGAAGATGAGGTCAATCCGATTGGAAATGACGCTCCCCACGGCACTGTCCTGACTCTTGAGGTCGTGGAAAATACTAGCGTTGCTCTTGTGCAGACAGGCCTGACTGGCGGTCATCGGGCCGTTCTTCTTGTTCAGTCCCATGCCCGAAGGTCGACGATAGCCGCCCAGGGGAACGTAGGCAGAGTTGGTAGTTTGATTCGTCCCCGTGGGGAAATTGTGAAGACTTGAATCTCTCTCCTTGATCTCCCGCATCTCCTGACTCTTGTTGGTCCCGGTGTCTCCCGATGAACTCTTCACTCCACTCCCGCTGTTCATCATGTTCTTAACGGCGAGGAGTCCGTACCTAAATAATCAAAATGTACAGAAAAGAAAAATAAAAAATCAAGTTTAAAAAAATATTCCACCATCTTTTTGTTGTATAAAACAATATTTTTTAAAAATCCTGAAATTTTGTCATTTTTTGTCTATTTTTATATCTAAACGAACTCTTGATGAATAAACTGTCGTAACCATGGAGTTCCGGTTTGTCTCTGTTCCTGCATATGGCTGAGCGTGTTGTTGGGTGGGAAGCGGTAGTTGAGGGTCGTTTGTCGGGTCCTCTCCTCCTTCTCCAGCTCCTCCAGGGACTTGACGTCGCGGGCAAAGATGGACTTGAAGAAGGCCGCGAGGACGGTGAGGAAGGACACCAGAAAGTAGAGGTCAAGGGCCGTGGCCATCAGGGACAGGGCGCCGGAGCTCCGGGCGGGGAAAATGTTGAGACTGGAGATAAAGACGGCGGTCAGGATGAAGATGGAGGTCAGATTAAGGGCCAGCCGCTCGCTCGCTGCCCTCCGTCTCATCCACAGGGGGACGAGGGACAATAGGACGGCGACCAGGGCGGGCAGGTAAAACCGGAGGATGTAAAAGGTCAAGGGGCGGAGGAAGAGGAACTCGAGAGTGATGACGGAGCCCGAGTTTGTCGTAATGAGGTCAAAGCTCGTGATTGAGTCCGAGTTTTTGTTGAAGCCAAATCGACCCATCGACTTTCGGTTTTGGTATTGATTCTGATATGAGTTTTGATTTTGGTTTTGGCTCGTCGTCGTCGTCGTGTTCCAGCTCAAGCGACGATAGCCGGTCATGGGGAAGGCGAATCTAAAGGGATTTTCTAGCTGAGCCGTGACCCCTGGAAATTCTCCCGCAACGAGTCCCCACTTGTAACTGACGGTGGGAGCAGAGATCTCGTTTTGTCCAAGGTAGTAAACCGTGTCAGTTTTTCCCTTGAGGTTCATTTCCATCTTGAGATTCTGTCCGGGAAGGGGATTTAGGGGCGAGTTGAGGAATCGGGGGGCGGTTGAAATGTTGAGGGCGCAGAGTTGCTCGTCCATAGGGAAGTGGGCGGAGGAGGAGCCCAGAGGACAAGAGGTGGCCACCCTGAGTCGGGTCACACTGTGAACTCGGCCACTGGGGAAAACGCGGATTTTGGTGCCTTGGACGGTGGTATCCCTAGCATTGGTGATGAGGGTGTCAGGTCGCCAAATGTGGTCCAACAGGAGTTCGTGGGCCAGGCCGTCGATCGGGAAGTTGACCTCGGTCACATTGGTGGCATTCAGCGGGAAACGAAGACGAGGGTCCGTCCACCATTGAATCAGGTCAAGGGTCGTTTCCATCCGGAACTCTTCGGTCAACTCTAGGTTCAGGATCCGAGTGTCCACTTTTACCTCGATGGGGGGTCCGTATTTTGTGGGGTAGGTGTAGGTCTCCATCGTCTTTTCAAAGACTTGTCGTAGTTCCTGAAAAATAGGTATAAAGACAAACAAATTTTGAAAAATTTCAACAAAAAAAAAGGTTTTGATAGTTAGATTTTAGCTTTTGCTTTGAGCACTCACCTGGTTCATTTGTCTACGGAATTCCGAAATTTGCTCGTCATCCTCATCCCACTTTTCCGAACTGTCCTCCTGTCTAAAAAATGGGTGGATGTGGGAGGGGACCTTTTTATTCCCAATGTAGTGAATTCCGTTTCGACCCCTCGAGTTTGAAATCACGGGACTACTTTCCTCCAGTGGAACTTCCTCCGGAGCTTCCGTTGTTGTGGTTGTAGTGGTGGTCGTCGTAGTTGTTGTGGGGGTTGTAGTAGTGGTTGTTGTTGGAGTAGTAGTTGTTGTGGTCGTGGTTGGAGTTGTTGTTGTTGTCGTTGTCGTCGGAGTTGTCGTTGTTGTTTCCGGTGTTGTTGTAGTAGTAGTAGTTGGAGTGGTCGTCGTCGTTGTTGTTGTTGGAGTTGTTGTCGTACTAGTGGTAGTAGTAGTGGTAGTTGCTGTAGTTGTTGTTGTTGGCTCAGGGGTGGTCGTCGTTGTTGTTGTGGTTGTTGATGGTGTTGTTTTTTCCGTAATTACCACGGGAATGGCCTCAACCCGCAGTTCCAGCCTTCCACTCGGACTCCGTTCACTCGTGATTTTCTCTTCGATTATCATGGGGGCCAAAGTGGCCAAAGTTGAAGTAAAGCCTTGTTGGTTTTGCTGTTGTGTCGCCTTGACAATGGGAAACTCTGAAATTATGGAATGTTGCTCATCCTCGTCCTCCTCGTCTTCTTCTTCATCTTGTTGATTGGCCTCGATAACCTGCTCAATAGTTGGAACCGGGGGTGAACCTTGAAGTATTTCTTGAATGGGACGCTGACCCTGGCCTTGTCCTTGACCATTCCGAATATTATTGTTGTTGTTTATGTTCATACTTCCATGGGGAACAAAGCGTTCTTCAATGCCAAGGTCGATTGGACTAGGGTTACGGGGCATTGCGGGGTTAAACTGGTTCTGTAGGATGACCGAGGGCGGTTGATTAAATCGCTGGAGCTGGAGGGATGGGTTTATTACCGAGGACAAAAGGGTGGTCGGCCGCTGTATATTTTGATTTAGATTTTGATTCATGTTGTTCATGACAACGGGGTTGAATCTCAAGTCAATCGGATTTTGTTGTTGTCCAGGATTTTGGTTTTGGTTTTGGTTCTGGAGAAGGATCGGCTTGAATCTTTCGGAGAGTAGAGGATTAATATTGTTATTATTGTTGTTGTTATTTCTCATTATGGATGGATTGAAGGGATTCATATTTTTATTGATTTGTCCGTTGAAGCCGAATGGGCCTTGATTTTGAATGACTTGACTGGGAATCAAGGGCTGAGACTGGATTATGATGGGTCCATTGTTACCATTATTACCAGCGAATCCTCCGGCCTGTTGTTGTTGTATAGTTTGGGTCTGCAAAAGATTTGGGGGTTGGTTAGGCAGAGGGTAAGTTCGCTGTTGAGTGGGACTATTTTGAATTAAGACGGGGCGAAGCGGTCCATTTTGATTTTTTACGTTCAGATTGCCAATCGGAAAGGTTCCCAAGGGACTGGGAATATTTCTGGGAGGAAATTGATTGTTGTTATTGTTGTGAGATGAAGATTGATAACGTTCATCAATCGGATTTTGGTTTTGATTCTGATTATTGCTGTTGTTGTCATCAATGTTAATTCCACTTGGATTTTGTTCATTGTCCTCGACATCATCCTCCTCGTTCTCTTCAAGTTCCTCCTCCTCATTTTCATTGTCATTGTTGTTATCTACAGATTTTTCATTCTCGCCGTCCACTGGATAGTCGACAAATGTCGGGATTTTTCCCTGAGTCGGGGGGAATTGTTGGGGTTGTTGTACCCTGAGATTGTTATTATTATTGTTCCGTATTTTGGCATTGTCCTCAAAAAGACTTGGAATGGCCTCATCTTGCTGCTGCTGCTGCTCAGGTTCGTGTTGTTGTTCCGGCTCTTGCTCCTGACCGTCGCCATGGAGTTCCTGGTCTGGGTTGTGTCGGATTCCAGCCGGGTTCGTTTCCTCAATGACCAGGTCATGGGGAATGGACGGATTTCTTGGCCTGTTCTCCCCTTCGTATCCATTGTCACTGGCCGCGGCACTGTCAGCATTGGAGTTGGAATTAGAATTGGAATTCGGAACGGTCTCTTCTTCTTCCTCCAGAATGTAATCTTGTCCGTTGGAGGAGTCACCTGGGAGTCGTTCTCTTATTTCCAGAGAGTCGGGACGAGGCACCGGAGCAAAAGCTGGAGGGGCCGCGGGTTGTTGTGGGCCCATTGTTGAGAGAACCTCTGGATTTTGGTGCACTTGATAAGCCTGCTGCTGGAGATTTCGAGTAGCCTCTTGAATCCTCTCCTCAAAATTAGTGGAACTTTGACCTTGACCCTGACCCTTTGACTTTTTGTTATTGTTGTCATTGTTGGCTCTCAATTTGGAATCCTTTGACTTTTGTCCATTGTTATTATTGTGATGATGTTGACTGTTATGCTGACCGTTGGCAATGAGGAGTGTTGATGATTGTCTGCTACTACTGGATTTACTACTGGAGCTTTTAGTCTGGGAGGAAAATCGGTTGCCGGAACTGGTTTTAGGAGTGGTTCCAGGGATTCGATTTGGTTTGGGCGTCCCCTTGAAAGTCGAATTCGAGTTGTGGTGGTGACTTGCCTTTGAAGAATGGTGATAATGGTTTTTACTATTGCCATTATTATTATTATTGTTCAGGTTTTGACTTGACTTTGAGCTTGAGCTTGAATGTAGACTTTTCCCATTATTTATGATGTGAATCGTAGAGTTGGGTTTAAAAAATGGGGGATTTCTTGAATTATTATAATGATCTTGATTGAACTTTGGATTGAAATTAAATTGAGTCACGTTTGAACTCGGGTGAAATTTTCCATTGTTGTAGTTGTTATTGTTGTTGTTTCGATTTTGACTTGATTTGGAGCTCGAGTTGGAACCACTGCCTTTTTTATTGGAACTGGAACTGGACTTTGAGTTTGAATGTCGGCCTTGACTGTGGCTCTGACCTTGAGTAGAATTTCTATTTTCTACATTATGACCATGGGAAGAAGACGATCCTTTTTTACTACTGCTACTACTACCACTGCTCCTGGAGGATTGTTGACTAGATTTTTTATTGTTATTACTGTCCACTCGATGTAAAGTTGACGTTGGCGTTGTATTTGAAGACAACAATAAACGTTGATTTTGATTCTGAGCATTCTTCGAGTCTATCAGTTGCTTTGGCGAATTTTCCAAGGCAAGTCCTTGTTGGAAATTTGGTTTCATGGCAAAATTTGAGCCGCCTCCTGATGGCTTGAGATTTGAGGGAGCCGGACCAGGCACAAAATTTAAATTTTTGATATTATGATTATTATTATTGTTTTGAATCATTCCAGGGGGTGGGAGAAAAAATGGTCCATTTTGCCCAAAATTTTGATTATTTCTCAATTGCTGTTGCTGATGTTGTTGATTTTGATTTTGACCTTGCTTATTGCCATTATTATGATTCTTATTAAACTTTGCGGGTGGTTCCATATCATAGCCATTGGCATAGTCGTCCTCAGCCTCTTGATAAGTTTCATCCTCGGCAGGGGAATCGGGTGAATATGGAAAGTCATTATCGTTGTCGTTGCCACTGTCGTCATCCTCATCGGAATTATTGTTCACATTATCTTGTTCAGGTTCATCCGAGTCGGGAAGATAAACGGATTCGTGGACTTCAACGGATTTGGCCTCAGCCTCAAACTTTATATTCACCGACAGAATCGTCAGTATGATGAAGCACAAACCGATCAGGGAAACTTTCATGTTGACCCTCACTCTTGAATGGTGGTGGTGGTGATCGTCCTCTCCGTTCCGTCTACGCTTCATTATTATAACAACAGTGGTACAATAATAGTGAACTCGTAATCACGGAGGACACAATATTAAAATTTAATATGTAATATTATAATATGTAAACAATCACTGTTTAGTCGTATTATCTTATTATGTTGCTCAATGCAATTAACTGAAGAGACTAAAAACTAAAACAGTTGAGGGATTGAAAACGGTTGTCGATTGCGTGAGAAACTTGAATTGTCACCAATACTGTATATAACAATAATATAATCTTGAATCTTGGATCAATAATAATAATTATTCAATAATATTATTATTACAAAGTTCCTTATGATATCACTCAACCTCACTTGAACTTGAAACAAATTTAGTTAAATCACAGTTCACAATTCACACGATATAATATTTTCTGGGGTAAAAAAAGGTAAAAAACAAGAAAATATTATCTTATTGTTTAAATTTAGGATGAGAGTAAATATAAAATGTAGAATCAAAACAATAAATCCCCGTCCCCCAACTCTAATAATAATACTAAAGAAGTGATAAGCTCGACATTGTTCGTGTCAATAAGTACAATCAAAGAACTGGATTGGATTAGGACGACTATTTAATCAATTATATGATTATGGTTATCCAACCGATTTTCCAATACCAGTAATAGTACAAGAAAATACAACACTAATAATGTAACAAAACGACAATCGTTTTTGTCCTAATACCTAATAATAATACTGTGAACACGAAGGAGACGAATAAAAAACTGCAGGTTTAAACCTTGTCCTTGCTCAAAAAACAATGTTCATGTCGGTCGACGATGTCCGAACAGTGACGACGACAAACTAGAAATGGTCAACAAGAGGATGTTTCTTCCTTGTAACTTTCTTGTCCACCATGATTGCTCTGCTTGTACCTTTTCAGATATGTCAATATTATTATTATTATTGTTGCTGTTCTTGATGTAGTTGCTCCAAAAATATGAGGAAAGGAGACAAAGAAAAAAGTAGGGAGAACGGAAAGCCAAAGTGGATGTTGGGGTAGTAAAATTAATAGGGAACCGGCTTTTTTCGTTTTACTTTTCCTTCTCTTGCTCTCTCCCTTGATATTTTTGTACTTGTAAAATTGTATTAACAATAGCAGTCTCAATTTTCCCAACATCCCCAATAATATATAGTTGACGAGTCTCTTTTTGCTTCTAGGTACTAACGCATGCAACAGAGTCAATGTCAATACAGGATTTTCATTCAACGTCACATGTACTAGTATGTAGTGGTCAATCTTCAATCATCGAATCTGCTTAAAATGCACACAAGAAAAATTAGTATCATGATCATATTATTATTTGGTACGGATTAAAGGCACATTTTTTTAAAAGAAAAAAAGTTGAAAACAGAAACAAAGTGGTCTTTTCTGTGTCATTTAAAGTGTATTTTGAAGACAGAGCAAGTTCTTGCTTGATTTTTTCAAAGGTTCCTTGAGATAAAAGTGGACTAGGCACATGTGCCATGTACAGTGAAATGTGCAACGAATTATCATTATCACTATCATCCTCATTATCTCCTGACAACATTTATACCATTTAACTATGTACCTACATATACTCGTGTTCATGTTTTCTTATGGCTAAGCTTCAAAATTTACAAATACACATTATTTATATAGATTTGATTGAGTGATGAATATTATATATTATATTATTTTATATACATAGTAAAATACTTTAAGAATAGAAAGGAAGTGGAGAAACGAGAATAGAAGGCAAAATACAGGAATCCAAATCCAATAATCATTCAAAAAAGCGACAAGAAGAGACCAGACGAGTTTAGAATGTACAAGAAAAAGAAAAAAAAACTGGGATATTGTTATGAATTGGATCTTCTTGTTCTGATTGACGGTTTAACATTGAACACTAAGCATCAGTGACGAGGAGCAGCTTGCCTACAATATGCGTACATACATACTATACATACTTAGTTACTCACATGTAGGTTTACTTGCTTGTAAAAGTTAAGAAGGAGCAAAAGAAGATAAAAGTAAATAAACAAGTTGTGTGTTGTGTGAGACACGACTGACTTGCTATATGGATATAGATATGCTATATTTTATACATGCCCCGTGTGCCAATATGACAACATAAGTAAGTTTTATGTACCTATAGTTACCAGTTACCGGCAAGGACACATTTTCATACACTTTTGCATATTAAATATGTATATTATGCAGAAAAGAACAAAAAGAAGATCGGCATCGGCTCATCGCAATCAGTAGAAAACATAAACACGTAGGTTGACGATAAACAGAGTAGGACTTTGATTCAAGTAAGACGAGAAGGAGAGACGGCTCTAAATAAATTTAATATGTAAGACCATAATAATTTATTTTACTTTTGCCACTGTTGACTGTTTCTTTTTCTGGTGTGCTACAACCTATACAAGTGCTACTACTTAAGTATCTTGACTTGAATTAGATATTGTATTGATGTTGATGAAATTGACTTTTCGTGTGCCAAGTTTTGCTTCTTATTTCTGTATACATTATACATACATCAACATCAGCCAATATAACTAATGTATTAACTTTAGTTTAGTACTACTCTTTTAGGATTCTGGTTCTTCTCATTTCATCGAATTACGCATAGATGCCTAATGCCTACAATACAATGCATACAATATATATACTTGTTACTATTTAAAAGTAAGTATTTTAATCGGTCTGTCCACTCTTCATTTTTCAACGAGTCACCAACATCATCCTCCTCTCCCCATTTTCCTTTTAATTTTACTTGTGTGTGTGTGTGTGTGTACTACTTCATTTATTGTTTTTGTATCAAAACCTAATATGACTGGTCGAAGCTTAAATTAAAATTCTGTCCACTGTTTCAGTCCACATTTAGAGGCCGAGTAAAAGACAGCTCGTAGTAGCTTGTCTTGAGATCATATTATTTAGTTTTAATTTCCGAAAGAGAGAAATGAGAGAAAACAAGAAAATTTTCTTTCTATTGATCTCAGCTCACGAACTCACGACACCTATCAAATATCAATTAGGTAGAAAGGAAAGCTTGTCTCGAAGAAAACGTTTGCCAATTTTATAATTTATATTGTTTAAATTTTAAATAATAATTATATTATGCTTGTTATTTTTAAGTCGTAATAAACATCCGTGATACAACAGAAAAGTAACAAAGAATTTTTTCTTCAATTATTAGTATTTTATTTTATTTAAATTTCTTGTATAAATAAATATTTCGATTTTTACCATATTAATTATGTAATTACTAAATACCTTTCTGATTAGAATATTTCGGTTCTTCAGGTGATATGATACGGGGGGAAACGATTTGAAGCTAGGCAATAAATTGTTGGATAAATATAACGAAAGCTTTACTTACACCTATGATGAATGTACAAAGTTATTTTCATAAAAATATCATATATATTCAATATTATAAGTGGAATTATGCATCATCGCCCCAGAATCCAGCAATTTAATGGCTAGTTTTAAATTGTTATTCCCCATATAGAAAACTATACGTATACTTATATTATATATTATATCTAAACTTAAGCTAAAAATCTAAAAATATATATATCATAGCATGTACTTATCGTTAGTTATTACTTAAATGGACAATTTTCATATGTGCATCAAATAATTCGATAGGAAATATTGTATTCTTTGCTTATATGTAAGTTATCAACGGCTCATATAAGCAAAAATCTATACAAATATGTATCAGTAATGCTTATGATTATTCTATGTACTTACTTCCATTTCAATCATCATATTAAATATTACAAACATATAGCGTCTTTGTGTCCTAATGATTCATTTTACAAAAAATTGATTGTGCTTCTGAAACAGTTTTTTCATACTTGGACCCATAACAAAATGAATAAAAAAGGAAACATTTGAATCAAGTTTGGGTAAGCTATTTAAATATCGTTTTTGTGAAACGGTTTAGTAATAGTATGGATAATAATATGTTATTATACTTCATGCTATTATAGATACGGTTATAGTTATGTATTATGTACTAGTAAAATAATCAGTACATAAGTACGTGTAGTATTAAATACATTCCCATGTGGCATAAAACATTGCCGGGACAATAATATTATTTGTTGTGTACCATAAATATGATTAGTGTACGATGTAAATTTCACACAACTTTGGTATACATGTATAGTGGCAGAAAACGTGGATTTAACCAGATTTTTACAATCAACCACGAAGACTTGAAGCAAATTTCAATAGAAGAATAATAAAATTAAAGAGAATCTGAAGCGTCATAAAACGTACATAAAACGAATAAATAATAATATATTATATATGTATGATGTATGTAGCACAATATTGCATAATATATTATAAATAATTATTATAAAATATAAGACAACAAAAACATGTCACATACATATTTGGCTATCTCTATAAAAAGATTATTCATAACAGGATTTAACAATTATAAATTATAATACTAATACACAAACTACTAAACTTTTCAGTAAAAAAAGACCAATATTATAAAGTATGACATACCTAATAACACCTATTATGTATAAATAAATAGTACGTAACAATAAGAAGGGAACTCCAACATTGGAAAATAGAAAATAGTAATTATAAAATTACTAAGGGAAAGGAATTAACTCAATGATTGTGCTCCAATTAAAATGTCAATAACTGACAATGCATGTATACCTTTTGCCTTTTTGTACTCAAATCAAATTGCTTCTAGTTTATAATGTTCATATAATATTCCAACAAAAATATAATAACAGACGGATTTATTGGAATTGTCTTGGGATCTTTTGTCGTATTGACAAACTATTGAATATCAATACCTGTAATCATAATAGCAGAATCAGTTCTAACCCCAAATACTAGTTCAACTTAGAAACTACTGATGTAGTATGTATATTGATAAAGCCCCTTTTTATTTGACACTAGAACAATAAACAAAATAAATTTAACTACCTACATACCTACAGAGACAATTCCATAGGCTTGCGATTCAAACTATTACCCTACTTAATAATAACAGTAACAAGAATAAATGGAACTTTGCTCCCTAATAATAATAAATAAAACAGTTTTGCCTAGAAACAATAGACAACCTCATCTGTGATAGAAATAGCAAGCAAGTTTCTGACCTCTTATTTAAATAAGTTCAGGATTCAGGAGCATAATACATAATGCGCGATCATAATAAGACCACACAACAAATAATCATCAACCCACCATCAACCTTAACAAAAGAATAAATATTGTAGTAAATATTGTAAGGACGCGAGCATGAAGCATCGCTTTATCTCTAATTTTTACTTAGGTGTGCAAATCGTAAAAATGCAGTAACACTTAGTAAAATAAAACTACTAAATCCTAAACGTTATATGAGCGAGGTAGCTCACCTTTAGGTCTAAATAATATTAATTGCTTAACATTACCGGTTACAAACCTCCAGACGGGCACTTCCATAACTTGTTTGACTCAAAGAATTTGATGAGGGATTCAGAATGGAAATTCCTGGCTTTTGCAGAGGTTACAAAGGCAATCGAGTCGTCGGCTCCGGCTTCGCCAGTCTTTTTGATTAAATAGGTCCATTTTCCCTTTTGTTTTACAACAGCCATAACGTGCGTGTGGGCAACTTGTAAATTTTCAACTCCGTTTGCTTGTGGAACATTTGTGGTGAGAGAACGGGAGCGAAGAGATGTAACAGAAGAGGTTGAAGCAGTAACAACAGCAGATTCGGGAATCGCAAAAGTTCCCTATGGATGTAAAAAGGAAAATTATAACATGTAATATACATAATCATAAGTACAAAGTATTTTCATTGTAACACAATACAACTGTTTTGTATATGATCGTTTGTAGCTTATTACTTATTATTGTATACCTGAGCAATATTTGCATCGTCTGAAATTGGTTGTGTTTGATTTTCGAATTTTGAAATTGAACTATTTGCTGCAGATGATGATGCCTGACGAGTTTTCCCTAAATTGGAGCTATTGGCATGAGAAGAGGATTGTGAAGACGTGGATGAAGTTATTGCTGGAATCGCAATACCCCTCAAACAAAACATTTCATGTCTCTTCTGTCTCCAGTCTTGAAGGTAGAGGCGACCGCATTTAGAGCACGGCTTGTCATTTCTAAAGTTTTTCGCATTTAAATAATTTGCAACATTTGGAGACTGTCCTTCAGGAGCTGTTAAAGTATCCCCTTCAACTGCTGTAGCAACAATTCCAGCACAAAGACGCTCGTGTCTGCTTAATCGCCAGAACATTTTGAATCTTTTTCCACATTTTAAACAGATTTTTCTCATACCACCTTTTTTCCTCTTTAATGGTGATACTAAAAGAGTGCTGGCAGGGGCAGGAACTACTCCGTTATTGTTGTTATTTGATTGAGAAGTATTATTACTATTAGTAGTAGTGGATGTATTATCATTAGCCCCATCATCTGTACCAAAACAAGTAAGTTGATGCTTTCTCAGCCACTTGAGGTGCTTATAGACTTTGGAGCACGTTGGACATGTGAAGGTTTCTGGTTGAACAGCCTCAGCTCTCGTTAAAGATGATGAGACTTGTGGAGTGGTAGTAGGAAATGATGAACTATCGTCACCAATATAGGTCGTACAGACAAGTTGATGAGCACGAAGACGCTTCACATGCATGTAAAGTCTTCCACATTGGCTACAAGCAAATGACTTTTGTGTCCAACCCCCGTGGATAGCCTCCATATGATCTCGTAGATCCTGCATCTTTGAGAATCTTTCTGGACAGCGAGTGATTCGACATTTGAAATGTTTAGAACCTGGTTGCCTCCAATGTCCCCTGTAAGCAAACATTTTGTGCAAACATACATTATTATAAGTGTAAGTCCATTTTCATGCATTTTGAATGAACAAAATTAATACACAAACTTTCTTTGAAATGTAAAATACAAAAACTAAAACAGTCTATAAAATTTTGAAGGAATTTTCTAAAGTTACATAATAACATTAAAGGTAAAACAGTAATACAGCTCTTTTTTTATAACTGATAACACATAAAGAGAATACTCTTTTCTCTTTTGTACTTTAAATTCACATTCCGTCTTTTATTTTTCCTTACCTTTTTTGAGCCGGCTTCTTCCACGAATTTCTACCAGGACGAAAAATATAAATGACTTCAATATATTATGACACACAGAAGTAGAGACATTACAAGCAGTCAAAATAATTGCTTAATTTGAGTTCTTAATCATAAAAAACGTGCTTAAAAAGTATAAAGTACAATACTTAATGTCACATGCTTGCAAAATCCCTACTTCCGCCTGCGTCACTTTTTTTAAATTTCAATGAAAACTCCATGGTTACCAAGGTTTTTTCATTGAAATTTTAAAAAAGTGACGCAGGCGGAAGTAGGGATTTTGCAAGCATGTAATGTCATAATAAGTCATAAATAATTGAAAAATGTGTGTAGCCTACCGTAATATTCCAATATTTATGCTGGGTTTTCTCAGATGCGATTTTCTATGCAGCGTCAATGATCCCATGAACCTGAATGCCCGATCACAGTTAGGATACCCACAATGATATTTGTTTTGATCATTATACTCCTTCCTCCTAGGAATACCCTCAGAGCTGTAGGAAAAATAAATATTTATTCTTCTTGCATTGCAAATACTGTATCATCAAGCTCTAAGCTCTAATTTAAAAATTTACAGTATGTGTAAAAAAATCCGTAAATACTAAATACTTATATGTTAGCATACATAATACAGAATCAAAATGGGTATATTAAAACTTAAAACTGCATCATAAAATCATAGTTGAGTTGAACCTTGAGCAATCTGCATAACTCCAGCCATTAGTAGTAGTAGTTGAGCTAGGCATTTCATTAGCTGGATCATTTACCGAAGAATCATAGAAATCCTCTTCTTCTTCTTCTTCTTCCTCCATGTCTTCGTAATGAGTCTTATCCGCAAGGGAATACATTTTACTACCCGTCAACATCTTGTCACATTGTTTACCCTCTTCAGCAGATAGAAAAGGCATTTGACCGCGAGAAAATCCGCCGTGATCTTGCTGAAAATGAAACATAGGGAAAAGGAAACAACCATGAACAATAACACTTTACCTGATTTTTTTTGAAATAAATATAAACAATATAAAAACACAAAAAGCATAATATTATATTTACAAAAACTCACGATGTGTGTAAAATTATGTTGATTAAAATTAAGTGATGTGCACATTCTTAGTTCATAGTTCGTAGCATATCACATAATATGATAAGTAATGACATTGTTTTGACATTGTTTGCGTACCTTTATCTGACATTTTGGTGGTGGCCTTATTCTTTTTCTAAGCATTGGGCTATATGGAGCTCCAATGTCAGTCTGATCGTCTTCATCATCATCGCCATCAAGATTATCACAATGTGCAATATTATTAAGGTTGGAATTATAAGTATCCAAATTTAATGGGTCCTGTTCCAACTCAGACTGCTGCTCCATTATCTCAGTCTTGACTAAACGGGGACATTATTAATAAAATTATGAAACTTTAGTTTTCTTTACTGTCCTATAAATTTTTTTGCATTAAATTATTTCTTATTAGCATTCAGCACTTGGAACACCAATAATAATCAATGACATTATGATGATTGTTTATTATAACATACCAATACAAAGAAACAAAAAAAAATACCTTTTAGCATGAGGTCCAGAAATTGGGATGAAGACATGTCAATGTGGATACCTATATATACTTATTTTACTTGTAAAGTTGTATTATGATTAATTACTAATGCACTTTGTTTTGGTGGAAAAATGTCACCAAAAGAAAATAGGAAAGGAATTTTACATTTTACAGCAATATCATAAAAACTGCAAGAAGTGACGATGAATTGGACTCAATCATTTAGATTAAGATTAATTAATTGATTATGTATATTAAACTGTTAATTGCAACAGACGAGTCCAGGCAAAAGGACCCATGACACAAAAGGAGATGAGAGAAAATCGTGAATTATACTTACACAAAAGCTACTTATAATTCATAATTAGGTTAGGCAATATTATTTATTTTTCCTTTTTTTTTCTTGCAGAGTAAATACTTTGAATTGCAGAGCTTTGTTGCAAGGACCTCACATAACCAGAGAATTTCCGTATTTTACGTTTGCATTTTTGAAAACTTTAGTTTTTTTCACTTTGTTTCAAATCAAAGAAACATCATCATATTATTTTCATGATGCTACATTAATTATTCACATTATTGATTTAATTATGCCGTATGTACATAATGCGTACAAAATGTATAGTACATGCAATTTATATACATAATTGAAGCATACAATAAACTTTCTTTTCTCCATTATGATTTGCCTTTCCATGTACGTACTTACTACTTACATAATATTGCATGTTACACTGTGCAATGAAGTAAATACTTATGTTGTATCCACTTTATTTACTTTCATTAAATAAAAACTAAAAACCCACTACACACTGTAAATTCATTAATGTTTTTTAACCTTTTCTCCCATTGATTTATGCTGTCTAATGATTGTTTCCTTGTCAACCAAAACGTCATTCGGTGCAGAGGGCTTGTAAGGATTTTATTACTTTGAGATGGTCTTTGTACTCCTAAGCTCTTAGCTAAAAAATTTTTAGATTATGGAAATCTGCATTTATTTTGCATTAAATGTTAAGTATGTGTTATGAAAAAAATTAGAATGGCTTTGAGCTTTGAGTGCATGTGAAAACTAAACCAGGT
>JAQIVE010000923.1:0-29627 GCA_034698285.1 Sminthurinus bimaculatus | reverse complement strand
AAAACCCCGTGGGCCACTAAAAATCCCTCGTGGGCCACTTGTGGCCCATGGGCCACGGGTTGGCAATCGCTGCTATAAGGGACAAGATTCCCTTGTACAGAGATCCCTTATATTATAGAGATTTCAGTGTCTTATTTTTATAAGGACTCGGCTTATTTTCTCATCATGTTTTGGGTCATCATCAAAGTATAGGGAATCGTTGAGCACTAAAATAATGGAAACATAAGCCAATACGTATGTGCAAATACCTCAATTGTAAATACCCCCATGTATTTCGCTTTTTTGGCCCACGAAAGCTTTATGTTTAATTTTGCTTCCCATTGTGTTTAGTGTTTATATACCTAAGCACAATGTTAACAGTGACAGCATTTTTTGCACATTAAAGCTATTGAATAGAGAATGAACTCAACGCAAAGTCAAGGTCAAGGTTTTCCCGATCGGGATTTTTATAAGTATAAACATTGCGACTTACTTTGGCGTTAAAACAAGTTGATCATCCCCAGCATCACCTCTATATGTTGCTTGCCGATGCATTTTTCGGGAAAGTGTTTGGTTGGGTTGGTTTGTTTTCTCTGAATTATTGTACAAACGTTGTGAAACATATCATTACTTGTGTATTTGGATGTGGTTTTTTGTACTTTTTATCATTTTTGAGACTTCTGTTTTGTTGGGTGGGAAGAAAATGAGATAAACACAAATTAGATAGAAATATTATGGTAAATTAAAAAGCCTTTGAATTACCGAGCAGATTATTTATTTAACCTCACAGACACATTGTATAATTTTACTGAACTTTCCTTAATAAATTAGTGACATTTAATAAACAGTACTATAGATAGATCACCACAATAAGTACATTTGACATTGTTACATCATGTTCTGTAGTCAAGAAACGATTTCCTTTGTTTTTCTACGTCAAGGATTTCCGGTTTATTTTTTATCGCATCAAACTTTGAATTGTACGAAAGTGAAAGATTTCAAAGATCGTCGAAAGTCGAAAGCGAAAGACCAGATTAGGAATTAGGACTAAATAGATAAATAGAATATTGTCAAGTTTACAAATTAGTAGTTACTTAATTAGTTTCCTTGTCTCGTGTCGAAAGTGACTATTTGTAAATGCATTTTGTGTACATTTAGTTACTTCTTTTACCAAGTTCATTTTGCTACTGTTATGTAGTCTACAATCTACAACAAGTAAGTACATAATACATAATTATAAGGGGCGATATTTTTGCTAGTTAAAAGTTAAAGACTTAATACATTACTTAAAGTACTTAAATAATACATTTTTAGTAGGGACTTTAGTATACGTACTTACATGCAATGTATGCGAGTTATTTGCATTGATTTATTGTTTTATTGTTAGTACATTAGGGAATGTTATACTTACATTTTACATGTACATACAATTATAAATTATTATTCAAAGGACGAAAGGCATTCTCGACGTAATATGCAAATGTATGACAAACTCTAAAGTATACATACTACGTATTGAAGCTCAAATTCTCAATTTGTGTATGTAATTTGTGTGCCTACTACTCAGAGTTATTATCGTTAACCTAATCTACAATCTATAATTGTTAGTCCACTCGAAAATTGTGCGATTTACGTGTTGCATGTTGCATACACCATACTTATTTGTAGATTCCTTCTAAACAAGTTTGTGAGTGAGTATTTTATTTTTTTCAAAGATAAACACCCGATTAAATGGATATCAAGAGACAAGAGGAGGCTGTCTCTTAGAGGCTGAAATAGTAAGTACCTTTAAATCTATACCTATCTCATAACTAAATATACGTGCACGATACACGTATTTCATATTTTTACAACTTATTTGGTGAATTTTTTACAGCTGTTAGTATATTATAGTCATCAGTCATTGTTATTGAGCTTGAACAGTTTTTTCCACATGTTATGCATTATAGATTATAGTACATAGATTTAGTCCACATTTAGTCATGTCATAAAATGTAACGTGTTGGTGTAACTTATAACTTTTCATTTCTAATATCTAATATCTACTATGGATAATTTTAATACCTATAGCTTATAAAACCATATCATGTTTAAAAAATAAAATATTGTTTATTATTTGTATTTGTTACATAGACGAAGCATGAACGACAAGGAAATAATGTGCAACACATGATATAAAGGCTTCAAACATATATTATACAACTCTTGAACAACTATACGGTACACAGATATTTACCGATGAGGTTTATATTCATGCAGACACGAGATAAGGATTTATGTATGACCAACAACAACACCCGCATATATACTTATACACCTATAACTGATGCAGTCAGCAGCAAGTATTAACAAGCAGACAATGGATTATAGCAGACGATAGAATATTTAGTTCTAAATCATAATATTTTGCTATTAATAAACATCTGTAACATTATGTATGTATAATGTATATTGTATAATGAGTTGTTAGTTGTTACAAGTTACAAGCCATATAGTTAACAAATAATCTAACTTAACCCAAGTGTCATTTTGATGTGAATTTCAAAACCAGGTTCTATTTTTTCTGGAGTATAGGCAAAGTAACACATACTTGTTATCCATAGTATAGAAAAGAAACCTGACTCTGAAATTGAAATTGGAAACCATTCAAACAAAAAGTATTAAATATTATAATATATTACCATCATATATACCTACTACCTACTTACCAACACATACTTACATCTAGTGTAATATAATTAAATAGTCATTAAGTCGCTATCGCTGATGCAAGTTGAACAACCGTGTATATTTCTCATACATAATAATTATTGTTATTAGTACTATTGTAATGTTATTAGTATTGTTCGTAGTGTTGAAGAATTAGCTACTACTGGTGTTAGTGAGTATATCGAGTCAGCAATACTTGTCATTATTGTCTGGCACAAAATCCAGATTGAAATCCAGATTTGTTGTGTATCTGTCTGTGAATGTGCCAGCGAATGTAAAAGTAAAAGAAAAAGAATTAGAAGCGACGATATCATACAAAAATAGTGTTTCGCACATTTTTTCGGAAGAAATAGTATTGCTACTATATCTCACAGCTATTACATTTCAACTTCCTTTTGCTCAAATTTCACCAAGTTGTACGAATTCCTTTAGTTATACCAATGCACTGATGTTTTAATTAAAATTAATTTACAGTATAAGCTGTAATAACATTAAGCCAATACAAAATTATATGATTTTTGCGATCTTATATTATCATTTTATGATATAATATATTGAGAGAGAGAGGGGGGGATAGAAAAAGCGAGAGCGAGAGAGAACAGAAGAAACAAGTCAAATCATTCCATTCAGTTGTTGTGGAAGTATTTAGTAAAAATTACTTGATACATTGAATTCAAAATTCCTCCATGTAATAAGTGTTTTATAAATAGTAACTATTCAATAGTTTATTAAACTCTCCTTTTCGCTAATCGTTTTTGATAATACTTATAATACGTATATACTGTTACATATGATGCATGTGTGTGTAGCATGAAACAGGAAGATTGAAATTGGTCATTCCTACAGTGCACTTTCCTTAATTCCTTACATTTCATTTCCTCTCATTACTTAAATTGATACAATAATAATATGTATTCGCTACTTTATTAGATGTTTCTGATTACATACAGTATACAGTGTAGAAAAAGGTCAGGTTCAGAGGTCAAGGTAATAAAAGATAAATATAACATATAATATTATATTATATAGTTGTAAAGATAATGACAAGTTATTATATGGCTTTTCATTTCGTTAAAGTTATAAACATTAAACATTAATAATTGAACTTTTATGGGTATGAACTCCACGTGTTACATACTGTATGTAATTATATTAAAGCTTTGCGTAGTATTGGTTAGTGGATGATTACCACTTGTCACTGGTGACAGTATTTTTTTTTGTATTGTATTTGGTCTGTCAGTACTTTTAACTCCTCCTGGTACAAATGTCAATTTTTACTTAAAGAGACTACTTTGTTGTGTATAGTATTACGTTACGACTTGGATAGAATTAGTTAGAATAGTATAATATTATACAATACAGTGTTACTGTGCAGTATAGGATAGAACTTTTGATTGAGAGGTAGAAGACAGAATTTTGGATGTGACGGAAAATTACAAAAGAGAAAGACTGCGATGTATAACCATATTCTACAAAAAATGAGATTCAACTTGTGTTTCGCCATTTTCCTCCTCGGATGTATCAACTTTGTCTGCATTTCAAATGCTGACCATACTGATTCAGGCGAATCAACTACATTGAAATTAGTGCAAGTTCTTTTTCGGCACGGCGATCGGAATCCGATCGATCCATATCCCAATGCCCGATATAGAGGTAATAAAATGTGTATATTATAATTTTCAGTTTTCATTCATGATTCCTATAACTTGATATTTATAATTTTTTATGCATTATATTGTGTATCTATATACATAATTACATAATGCATACAAGCTTCAAACTTAAATCATACTTTATATTTGGTACTTTTTTTCATACTTCTTCGTTTTGTAGGTTTTCATAAAATGTGAAAAAAATGTGTAAATGTATTTTCTTTCAATTGTGCTTTTGGTAGATGAATCGAATTGGCCTGGTGGGTATGCACAGCTCACGAAAAAAGGTAATTTTGAAATCATAAGTTTGACATAAAATGCTCAAAAGTGTGCCATTTCTTCATTTCTTCATAATATTTGCTTCGATTTTATTTTACAGGGAAAATGCAACAGTATTTATTAGGCCAATGGCTCCGTCAGCGATATCACGATTACCTAAATGCTTCCTATTCCCCCTATGAGATTTTTGCCAAGAGCTCTAATGTCGATAGAACAATTATGAGTGCTGAATCTAACCTAGCTGGGTTGTACCCTCCTAATGATGATTTTAGTACGTGGAACCCAAAAATTCCATGGCAACCCATACCAGTGCACACCGAATCCAGCCATGGAGACAGAGTGAGTTCGTAGTTATGTAGCGTATTATTATTTATTACGATATAATATTATTGCTATAATATACGAAGTTACAACACGGTATAGTAATTTATTCTTTTCTTTTCCTGATGCTAATATTTTATATTTGTTGTTGTTGTACATATTTAAATGCAGTATCTTAAAATGGATGAAAATTGTACAAAATTACAAAACCTGAACAAGGATTTTCTGGACAACTCGCCTGTGATGAAGAAAATAAGGGAAGAATACGGATATCTGTTTGAATTGTTGACCAATAAAACAGGTAAGTAATAAATATTATGTAGTTGTACAAAAGGATATGTAAAGCAGAGGAAAATAGTAATTTAATTCTTGCATATACATTGATTATTGCCAGGCAAGCCCATAAAGACTCCAGAGGATGTCGACTATGTATATGATGTCCTTTATATTGAGGTGTGTAATGCTCCCAGTGTCAAAACAATATTAATTATTTGTGCATGATTTATAAATTTTAATTACATATATTTACGTGTTATGTCGACTAATGTTTTAAACAACAATATATGCTATCATTTGAATAATAGAATCTATATTTTGGAGAATGGCCTGATTGGGCACCTGAAGGTACTATAATACACGGTTTCTTACATTATTATGAATGATATGTAAATGATAAATTGATGACAAATTTGTTTCATGGTTTTAAGCTGTGAAATTTACCCAATGATGCAACATGTACCTTTTAACTGGTATGTCGTTATGCAATCCAAAACAAATAAAATTGTGATTGAAATTCTAGGTTCTAGTACTCTAGAGGCTATGAGGAATTTGACGAAATTCAGTTTCCAACAACTTTCATACACGGAGGAGATGCAACGACTCAAAGGTGGGCCGATTCTAAAGGAACTGTTGGAAAACTTTGAACAAAAAGCAGCCGGAAAGTTGGATGCTAGGCGAAAATTTTTCATGTAAGATCATTGTTTACTTTTAGCGTTACTGAATAAGTTCTTCAATGAGTAAAATAATACCTGTTTATTGTGAAATGCTAGACATTTTGCGTGTACTTTGCAAATACGAAGGCCGAGGTCTCAACGGCCACAAGGCTCAAATTTCTTGTAACGTGAAGGAATCTAAGCTATTCGGTTGTTTAGACTTCTGGCTTCTTATTTGCTAAACGACAACATGCGGATCCACTTCTTGCGCCCCCCCCCCCTTTCTCTCTTCCGTTTTTAATATTTTAAATGAACAATAACTTGATATTAACTAGTTTATCTTAATTTCATTTTTTATTCCAATAATTCATCAACAGGTACTCCGCGCACGACACAACAGTAGCTGTCCTTCTAAATACTATGGGAGTTTTTGACGTACAGATTCCTGGCTACACATCCATGGTCATTTTGGAGCTTTATCAAGACATGTCGAACGTCAGTGACCCTAATGGGTTATATTTTCTCAAGGTAACGCGTAGTGACATAAAATGACACTTTTATAAACTTCATTTTTTATTATTTTTTTGAAATCCAATAAATTTATTATTTGTTGTTACTTGTATTTTAGATTTCTTTGAGAAATGAAACGGATCGAGAACCCTATTTGTTGACGATTCCTGGTTGCGACAATCCGTGCTCGTTGAGGAACTTCCGTGAAGCATTAAAGGAAAAAATTCCGGGTGACTGGCAACAGGAATGCAATCAGTCATTTTATGATAACATCGGAATCGGCGTTACAAGTAATTCAAATTTAACTAGCGTTATGGTTTATGGTTGGATTTTCAGGCGGATTCAAAATGTGTTTTAGAGAATTGTGGATTTTACAAGTTTTCCTTTAGACCAAGGCTAAAAGAATAAGAAGGTTCGCTGGATCCATAAGGAAACGTTTAAGTGGGGTGTTTGGGAGAACAATTTCAATTGAAAATGACGATAGCGTAATGTACATTATATAAATTATGGCAATGCATATAATGACGTAGCCCTCTCATTTTCTGGGACTTTTTACCCTCAGTAAAATCTATGACCGTCAAGCAAACCTTCTTATTCTACAATATTAGCCCAACATTGTACATACAACATTTTTATTACAAGTATAATGTTAGTTGTGTTCGTTTGTTATATCCCCCAGTGAAAATTACGAGTCTAAGTGACATTTTTTTTACATTATTGTAGTTTTAACGATTGGAAGTTTAGCCGTTTTCATCCTGGTCGTGTTTTCGGTCTGCGTCAGTCTCTTCAAAAAACGAAAACGAAATGATGCCAAGCCACCACCCTACCCGTATTTACATTTACAGATGGATGATGAAGATGCCTAAGTTAGGAAATTTTTAATTAAGAACCAAGTAGTCACTACTTTTGATTATACGTTCAGTTTTTGCGTGTCAACCCTTAAAATCTGTCTTCTACTATTTTTTATTACTTAATATTACGTTACCTTAAATGTCGCTGCTCTTTTATTTTAATATTACAACCAAGTAGTTTTTAACTTTATTGTAAACATAAAGAATCACGAACAACGTTTCAGTTACTTAATTTTTTAAACAATATTTCTGACTTCAAATTTTAACTAAATGACTATATCACTTACTTAAATCCTGGTTTAATTTAATCATTCTGATTTAAAACATTACTGCAGTATATATATTTTACAATTTATCAATGCAAAACCCAGAATTTTTTTCTACGTTGTATGATATTTAGTTCATAATTTTCTTCGTTTAACTGTCTAGTATCTAGTAGTTAGATTTTTTTTGTTTAGATGTAGAATTTTGCGTAGTCATGTTTCATGTGAGTCTTAATGTCGAGGAAATTCTTGCCAAGTTTTATGAATTTTCACAATGTGTATAGTGTATAGACTATAGACTGTATTAACAACTATAATAGATAATAGTAAATATATAATTACTTTTATCTTCGTTTTTTATTAATGCATTTATATTTTATATTTTATTAAAGCAAGACAAAATCAAGAGCTATATCTAAGAAAGCAAATTTCTTCAAGCGCAATCGTAACGAATGTATGTACGGCTTTGCAACCGTTACATGCTAGGAAATAGGAAATATGATTGTCGTTATTTTAACAAATTAGTACTTAGCTATGTGTGATCAAATAATGTGTATCAAAAATCTATTTATAATAATATAATAATTAAGCCTAATCATAAAAGAGATTTTATCGATAAATAAACGAGAATACGTTTTTCTAATAATCAGAAGTGATTGACTACACAGCATTTAATTATTGAAGTTCTCTAAGTACCGTCATACGATTACAAAACAACTTTTACTGCTTAAACATACTATTACTTTAAATAAAATTATCAATAGCAATTTTATTCATTTTCGTGCACAGTTCATACTTTTATAGTGTGTACTACTGAATAATTTCAAATCTACATGCATATTTACTAGCGTATACATCATTAGAAGCATTCTCGTTTTTAGTTTTGTATTTCATTATTAGTTGTACAGTATTTTGTATTTACTTACATACATATATTTGTATCACTTTCCCTTTCTAATGTTGATTAAGTACCTTTTTAAGGCCAATTATTTTACCGCATAGTAACTACAATTACTTAATACATTATGTGTGTATGATATCATTTTTATTTTTTATCATACTATCTTGTGTATTGTCTCAGTGTCTATAAGAGCACAACATTCGTAACTTATATATCTTATATATCATTCATTCATGCCTACAATTACATTATATTTATATAACTAAACTTTAAACTTACATGCTAGCGATTTACTTAAGATTTAATTAATATAAAGGCAAAAAAGAAAGTATATACACTGTATATTGTGTATACTATTATACAAAATAAAGGGCAAAAAAACTTGATTATGTTGACTAAAACATAATGTACATACATATACATAAATTATTTTTCCATTCTGTACCGTTGGAAAGGAGAATTCAAGCCTTAACATTTAGCAGGGAAAGTTACTTTCACTTGGAAACAATTTTTTATGCATACATTCTAATATTTACTAACTTTCTAAAATTATTGACATAATAAGTATGTATACACACATTTTTATTGCTAGATTCTTACGACTGATGCCTTTTTGCCTTAAAAGCACTAAAACATTCTTACTTTAAATACAATATGTTGTATTGAAAATTATTTAAAGTCGATAGTCGATTAAGGCCTACATTTTTTTCGAATCCGTTATTTATTGCCCTAGGAAATGAATTTCTAATGTCGCATGAACTTCATGCTTCATAAGTATATCGTATATCATATATCATATAATACATAATAACATAGACTTTTTATGTATACAGAATATTTTATCAACTACTATTTCTTGAATTCTAACATTCTTTAATGTGAATGGTACTACTCAAAAAAGTATGATTGTATATTATTGGGAGCCATCCGTAATGGTGAAAGCTGACCTAGCTTTAGTTCTCATTATTTTTTATGGCTGATGTTTTCTTACATTCTGAAGGGTGTATAATATAGTGTATACACTTTTCACTGAAAAAGTTGGTAAAATGGCCGACCCGAAAGTTGAAATTAAAAAAATGGTCCAAAAATTGTTAGCGTAGTTGACCTCTATCCGAGTCCATGATCTTCAAAAAATCCCTGCGGAGTTTCATCCTAGTTTTGTCGTAAAACGGAGAGAAAATAATGGTGAATAGTGTAATATTGAAAAATTGCATTAAATACAAAGAAAAAAAGCAGAAAAACTTTCACTTTAATCCTTAGAGCCTAGTAGCAATATTATGTACAATTGCATGTAATAAAAGTGCACTCTTTACAATTTACGCTCACAATTTATGTACAGATGAATGAACATACCAGGTATATGTATTATCATAATAATATGCACAAGAAACCAAACTAAATCGGCAACTATTAATTAAAATATTCGAATAAATACACATACATAATAACAATGCCTACCTATATTATGTGCATTAAGAAAGTAGAGAAAGAGAAACGCAGCAATAGAGAGAGAGAGAGAGAGAAAGGAACAAAACAAACCCAAAAATGAAGTTCAAACATATAGGTAGATAATTAAGTACATCACAACGCAATGGATTTAAATTAAATTTTACAAGGAAAAATATACAAGTACATCCTGGTGTTTAATACAAAGCAAGATAGCTTTATTCATACAAAAATGTTGGCTTTTAAAATGTTGTCAACTTGAACAATAATTTACTGCATAATATTGTTAGCGTCGTCGTAATATGATGTATTTATATTGGATAAAGATAAGCAATAACAAATAATAATAAATGGTAAATATTTATTATAAATATAAAAACAAGTACAATTAATGCATTTTGGTATAATTCAATATACTTTCTGTACATGAAAATTTACAATCATATTGGAAGAAGAACACGTATTTTCTTATGTAAGTAAATTAATTTGAAAGTATTATAAATAATATTATGCTCATATGTATATGCATAATATACATCAAGACGTTTAAATGAAGTTCAAAGAACAACTACACTGAAATAGGAAGAAATGTTGTCAAATTGTCGTTGAACATGCTGTATAATACGGTATGTACAATATAGAAGAATAGAAGACCAATATTGACATTCCAACTAATATGAGACAAAAAAGATACTGAAGAATCCCATCTAAATGAATATTTTTCGTGCACATTAGAAGAAACAACTAACTTTCGTTTAGCCTTAACATTACATTATTAATTTACTACAGTTTACACACACTAATATCTATTATTATTGTCTCGATAGTATTACTCTGCTCGAGAATAACAATCTCTAATCTAATATGTACCAAGAAAAGAGATAAATAAGATGACTGAAAAGCAGAAGTCGAGATGTGAATTAACTAATTGTTAATTTGTTTCCTATGTAACAACGACTATTTAATGTTTGGAAATTAGAAATGAGCTGACAAATATTAAAGCGTCAAAAATGAAAACTGGAATAAAAAAAGTCTAGAGTATGACCTAAATTATTTTTTATAAAACTTTCTTTGGAACTTTAAAATACTATAATATTATAAGAAACTTTAATGATTGAGTTACCTCATATTTCATCTACCTTTCTGTATAGCTGCTTTTTTGTCATTCAATAAAATTTATGAGTTACTACAATCATTTACTGCGTATATTATGCATTCAATAAGACAAGACCTAGGATACTTAAACGTTTCTTTCACGGCACAGCCATTGTAGTGTAATATTATGCAAACATTGCTTGAAGTGAGGTAAATTTTGTAGCAATAAAATACAAAACGATTTTAAATCAAAACTTAATCTTAGCTAAATAATGGTAGTTAATCTCAGAAATGATGAAATTCTATTCAATTTGTACATTTTGCACAGTTTAAATACTAAACGTTGTAGCAGTCATATGACAGCTACACAGGTAAGTCCACAAGTAATATGTAAAAGACGAACAAGAAAATATATTTAAATGACTAAAGATCTTCCTTCACCCGATTTTTTGTCACCACTATTGTAACAAACTAAAAAATGATGACTACAAAACCATTCTGTGTATATTATTTATCTAACAATGAATAGTTAATATCTAACACTAATAAATTCTGGTTTACAACTAGTTCAACAAACATTAAAACTTGATCAATTACCCAAATAAAAATATGAGACGACCTACATTTTTTACAATCCCATTTCCCTTGCTATACAATAAAGTGCGCGTGGATCATCTACATTTTTACACAATAGGTAATTTGGTTGGATTTTGGAATATCTGAACAATTTGAAAGCACGTTTTGTAATTCTGAATTCATACCTTCAATACCATTACCATGGGTAAGTAAGTATATTTGACATAGAATGAATTTTGGAAAACTGTTTTACTACATGTACATAAAAAAATATTACAGTATTCTTTCGAACGCGGAAATCCTCTCCTACACATACTTTAAAAAGATTCTATGTGAACACACAATATTTTACAAAAAAAAATGTCCTACGCTACACTATTCTAGAAATACTGTGTGTACTAAACACTAAATATAATGAACTTAATTCTATAGATAATATGAATACACAAATAATACTAGTAGACAAGCTATGTATTTTTTGGGCGAATTTTTGCAATGTAATGACTATAATAGATTATACCTATATATTTTATCCGATTCTGAGGCATATTAGAACGAATGTTATTTGCCATTTTTCTGTTATGCTTCTATTATGCTTCCTCCAATCACTATAGAATAATATATATATTATATGCTATAATATTATTATTCATTATTCATGCATAATATGTATTGCGTATTAAATCACAAGCTAAGGGCAAGCATTTGTTTTTGACGAAAATGCCAAAATAGTTTTTCCTGATACATTATAATATTATAATCATTTCAGTAGTTCTGTGGAACACTAACTAACTAGCCTACCGACTCCCCCATCCCGTATTCTGTCCTGTATTTTTCCCGCTACATACTTTCCTAACTTTAGTACATTATCCGCCATTAATTGGAAATGAATATGACAATTTTACAGAAGAATAAATAAAATAAATAAATATGATTAGTACATAACAATAATAATAATACAGCCGAAGTGAATTAGAAAGTATCAAATGAATCTTACATTCTTACATATACATACCTACTTACCTACAACACTTAAATATATTAAAAATCAAACAAAAATCACAACTATTTTCAACATTCAAGTTGGGCAGGTAAAATTGATACGATACATACGATGCAGTGCAAATTGCAAATAATAAATACATGTAACTAGAAACTTTGTGTAGCGTAAATGTCACAGTTCTATAGTTCTATCGTGTTGGGTCCATCGCTTACCTATAATACAAAACAAAAACATTGCAAAATTAAACAAGTATTCAGGTTTTATTGTAGCTGAATAATCGTTCATAGCTCATATTATCCTTTTAGTAAATAAAAAGCCCGCAGCCGAAATCACCGACTAGCTTAAATTCCTTGAAATTTCTAACGAATTTAACCTACTCGGTCGTTAATACTTCAGTTTTCTTATTTATGCTGAAGGACAGTAAGCGTTCACCATGACAAGTTAATATAGGATTTGAAGTAGATAAATAAATAACAACGTAATATTATATACGAATGAACACACCTCCTGCAATAGGTCCTGTGCAGCTATTGCCTAAAATTAAATCAAATTTCAATTAAACTAAAATTAAGCATAATGATGTAATAGAAATTGCAATTTTGAAAATCCAAATATGTATAATTAAATATTTTGTAACTTTTTACACTTAAACTCACCTTGAGCACGTTCTTTTTTGAAGTCTCTTGTACTTCCCCTCCTATTAGCAGTTCGTCTAATATGAAGTATGCTTTTTCAAAATTGAATATGATATCTAGTTCACAAACCTAAAAAAAGGTACACCAGAGAAAAAAATTAGTACTTACAAATGAGTTTGTGTTCTTTTGTTAAAAATGCTAATTCAATAAGTTGAAGTTGTCTGTATTTTTTTAGTTTACAATGATAATGTTGCGTGTATGCTTACGCTTCCGAAATATTTGTCTAAGAGTTCGACATATCGATGAATGATTTCCAACGTTATCAATTCATTGTCATTTTGTTCCACGGCACAGACAAAATAGAGGGAAGCATACCTACAAATTAAAACACAATACATAGAGATAAAATGATGCATTCAGGAAAATGCAACATCGGAGTTATATGCAAATTACATAATATGACTATTAAGATGACAACTGATGACAAAAAAAAAAACCTTTTATAGACTATCTTTAAATCTCGCCATTCAAGGAATGAACACATCTTTGGTTTTCTTGACAAAATCGTAGTAACTAGTTCCCGAGTAATCTTCTTACGATTTTTGTCATTCTGTGCAACATACCTGCATAAAACATAAAAGGTCATGCATTTACTATTTATACAACTATGTATTACACTGAAGAGCGCTCAGTTAATTTTAGTTTTAGCATCATTTTTGCAAAAAACATTACCATTTCTGCAGACGAAGTTTCCCTTGCCGAGAAAAGAGAAGCATGAACGAAATCTATGAATACAAAAAAAGAAATAATGAGCCATAATGTTAGACATTTTTATGCATTTTCCTTTGAGATATTGCACGATATTAAATGTACACATATTTACATGCTTTACAGTTACAGGTGTAAGGTGGTGAAAGACAAGAACATGAGAAGAGCCTCTTCTCATATTCTCGAAAGTAAGCAAATAAAGTCTTACCATTTTTGCAAATTATTTCTTGCTCAGGACTTGATACGAAATAATTGAGGTTAATGAAAAATCCTCAAAGGTAAAGAGCAAGTTGAGCAGCACATGTCCAAATCCCCCTAAATGATAAGAATAATATAAATTATTATAACATATAATATTATATTATTATGCTCAACCATTATAGTTTATTTATGTATAATCAGAGGAGAATTCGTTAAGTGAATTTAAAACTATCCCCAATCACGTTTTTAGTATCTTATTAGTTATAGTCATTAGTGAATTAGTGTGCAAGACAAAAATTATGTGTCATGTGTCTATGATCTGTGATTGACAAACACATGCAAAATGTTGTAACTATCATTTTCTATTCATCTGTATAGATTATAGATGTATAGATAGCAGAGTATTGAGTATTGTGTGTTGTATATCCTTGGATACGCAACTTGTAGCCTATAAATTTAATTAAATGCCAACATAAGATAGTTATTATTTGTTATCTACAAATCTAAATGTGTAAGTACTTATTACTTATATTTTTACTAAAGGCATTTGTGTAAAACTTTACAAAATCAAGCTTATCTCGCTTGTTGTTAGTGTAAATAAGAAATGTTAAGTAAGAATACTCATATCTCATATTCGTCAATTAAGATTTAAATATGTAAAAAATAATTGAGTTATCTGATTAAAATATATTTTTACCTGCTCTGTTGATTAATTGCTTTTTCGCCACGCCACAGAAACCAGAAAAAAACTATTTATAAAAACCCATCACACATCACACTTCAATCAAATCCAGAACAGATTGCAGATAATACACAGAAGCTTTTCTCTCTCGTGTGTATTATCTGCAAAGGAGCCAAGTAATCTCTCTGACCAGTTATTCTTGGCTATACCATTTAAATGTTTTTTCCTCCAAAATACGACTCATAATTATTCTCACCAGACAAATAAATTATCTTTATTTGTCTGGTCATATCTCATAATTATTCTGAAATTGAAAAGACAGAGACGGTGAAGCATTCTTTTAATTAATTGTAGGTTTTATTCAATCAAAATGCATTTATACTTTACACTGCAATAATTTGGATCAATTAAGCCAACTATTCTGAGTACAATCATCATTATGGGTGTGCTAGAACATTTCACAAATTGTAGAACTTTACATGATTATTTGAAGACCTTACCAAATCATGTCATTGACGAATTATATGCATACCCGGCTCCTTGCCTGGCTATATTTCGGTGAGTAGCAAATCAAAATCAGTTTTCTTTTACTTAATTAAGTACTAATACAGGATAACCGAATTTTTCTTTCAAGAACTGCGTAATCAAGTCTTGAAATTTCTTAATCATAAGGAACACTATCGTGAATCTAGATGATGATTCACATAATAAACAATGTATAATGTAAATTGTAAAAAATCATTGGTTTTTTAACTTCATTTTCTTTTTTGGCTGTCTTCAACAATAGAGAACTTCCTAAACTAGCCAAACACTACGTTCAACGCATTTTATATGTTGAAAGAGCCGTCCCTCAAGCTGTGGTTGAATCCTGGAGTCTTAAAGAATATAAACAGTAAGGATTCACCATAATATCAATACGCATGTAGCATGTAATACTAATGTAATACGTATTACATGTTAGTTAGTTGGTGTACTGTTTTGATTCTACATCAAATTTACAAGTACATTTTTTATAACGCGAAACGACTCTTGTAAATAATTATTTTTTTATAGGGACCATTTACAGGCTGTTGAAGCTTTATCATCACTTAAAATTTGGAGTGAGTCCTCAATATCAGGTGGATTACCGGGCTGGATGCTTAACCATAAATTTCGTCATAGTTTAAAAGTTGCACTTCTAGGAGGGTAATTATTTAAAAACATTATTTGAAAGTTATCAGAGACGATTGTGAATTGTTAGTATAATATCTTATAATATCTAGGTGTTATAAAAGTCGAATATGTAATATTATTCATCTTTACTTTTATAGCGGTCAACCATGGACTAAGAGTGCTACACTAAGCGTGGATAGTAGAGCTCGATCAATTAAGGATTTGGATACATATGCTTTAAGTCGTTGGGAAGCTCTTTTGCACTTCTTGGTTGAGAAGCAGCAGCAAGATGACAGTATTTCTGGGGATACAATCCTAACGCTTACTCATGCTGGACTAATGTAATTAATTTTGCTATGTATTATTATATTTTTTATTTTTTTTATGTTTTTTTAAATTATTAGCCGTACAAAATTTAAAGGAAATTAAAGTACAATGAAAACCAATTTAAATTTTTTTAGGGAAACAGACGGTGGAGAAAATAGTCGTCCGAGTATAACGAATGAAGGATTTCAGTTTCTACTTCTTGATACTGCATCTCAAGTGTGGTATTTTGTTACAAAGTATTTGGAAACTGTTGAAGAGCGGAATATGAACCTCGTTGAGTGTTTAGCTTTTTTATTTACTCTGTCGTTGGGAATCCTTGGCAAGGATTACAGTACTGATGGATTTAGTGACAGTATGCAGCTTTTTATGCAACATTTACGAGAATTTGGCTTACTTTATCAGCGTTCAGTAAGTTACTCACTAAAATTAAGATATATATTTTTATATGTTTTTGATCATGGTGATTAAGTTCATTACATTGTACTGTGTTGAAAAATTTTCGCCCTAAAATCGAAAGGGAGCTAGAAGATTTTGAGCATTTAGTAAACATGTGAAAAGGGGGATTGGCGTCTCTCAAAATTCATAATTTAGGGAGCGAAGCTTCGATATCGAAATAAATTAACCTATAAATATACACGTTCATAATCAATAAGCGTGAAATTTGAAGTTTTATAATAGATAGACAAAAATGATTATGTAACTTAACTTGAGAATTGTTTCACGATGTTTAAAAATTTAAGCCAGTGCAAAATTCTACTGTGTCGGCACAGTGGAGCGAGAGGAAAATATCCCTCTCGACTATAGATTTTAAATAGTTTTAGAAATATCAAGGTATCGAAAATCCGTTGTAAGAATACATATTACCAAAAAATAGGTTTCATCCGTGCGACAAGACGTTTCGACTGGATCAACTCCCATCGAATTCCGTCAATCGGTACGACTTGTATTGTAGTGAATTACAGTCGGAACAAACATTATAATTTATGATCATTATGGGGAGCTTCGCTCCCAAATGTGTGTTTCTAAGACACAAAATAATATTTTGAACCTCTAATTCGGAGGTTACTCGCATACGTGGCATATTTGTACTATTTTAGTGAAATGATGCAAATTAGTTTTTCTTTAACAGTTTTTGACAATCTAATTTCAAAAAGATCATGACATTGTGATTTCATTGACTTTTTTTTAGAGAAAAGTTCAGAGGTTTTACCCTACTCAACTAGCAATTAATTTTTATTCGACAAATCGAAGAGTTGCACTGGACACTGAGAAACATAAGACTGGATTCATTGTTGTTGAAACAAACTACCGTGTGTATGCATACACCGATTCTGGTAAGATTAAGCTGACAAGTCAATATCAATATATGAATAAAATTCTATATCCTAAATGTATTTACCAGTAGTGGTTATAGTATAAATATTGTATCTAGTAGCAGTAACCATTTTGTATACAAAAATTTGTTTGGTTGATTCTTTTTTTTTAGAACTTCAATTGGCTCTCGTAGGAATGTTTACAGACTTTCTTTATAGATTCCCAAATTTAGCGGTGGGTGTAATTACAAGAGACTCGATTCGGCAAGCTTTAAGAAGTGGCATAACTTCAGACCAAATTATTTCCTTTTTAAATATGCACGCTCATGCAGAAATGATTAAATCGTAAGACACTTAATCTATTAAATATAGAAAATAATATCACAAACGTTCATGTTATAAAATGTACATTTTAAACTTTGTATATACACAGCCATATAACACCTCTCTCTATGTTACGAGTTGATAAATAGCGACTGGCTTGGTTGTTTTTACTATCAATTATCAATCGAGGTATTTTTGCTAATTTATATTTTCTTTTAGGGCTTCAAATACAGCATCTCCTATCCCACCAACTGTTGCTGATCAAATCAAATTATGGGAATTGGAAAGAAATCGCCTTACATTTACCGAAGGTATTCTCAATTTTATTGTTCTCCCTCTCTTTAGCTTCGCATATTCTCTCTCATAATTCTTATCATTGCTACATTTTTGAAATAAAAACAATGCGTATAAAGAATATGTCAATTGTTGGTGGATGTTGAATTTAACAATGAGAAATTTTGTATGTTTTGTGTTTTGTATTTGTAGGTGTTCTATATAACCAGTTTTTGTCATCTCAGGATTACGAGGTTGTAAAAGGATATGCGTCAGAAATTGGAGTGTTATTACATGGCTCAGATCAGAAACGAACTGTAGTCGTTCATAAAGATGGTCATGAAAATGTCAAGAAGTTCTGGAAGCGACACTCCAAAGGTGCCTGATTGATTGTGATTTTATATGTATTTTCAAGTAATAACAGATAACGTTTTTTATATATTCTGCATATTATAATATCATATCGCCATTAGTTCCTTTGTTATATTTTATATTTTCTGTCATCTACCGGCTAACTTTGTGACATCACAGTCGTCATTTTACAGCTAATAGATAACATAATTTGAGATTTTTCAATTCCTTCAATCAGAAACTTTGCCGTATTTTACATTGATATTATGTGTTTTATCAATTACCCTACAACATCATAATATATCGTATACGTATAAAAAGTAACATGATTTACAGCAGACTAAAAGGTTTTAAGCACAAAATTCTTGCAATATTAATGGGATACTCAATACTCATGTCTTCTTTACCCGATTTTAGTTTCAGTTTTTTTGTACGTTTTTTCAATTTATAAAAAACCGGTGGCGTGGTATTTTTTACAATTTTTCCTCACAACTAAAACTAAAAGGAAAGTAAGGTGGGACATGGGTTTCCCGTTATTGACTTAAGAAAAAGTATAGTCGTGCATTCTTATCTCTTATGTAAAATTTCTTTGCAATGTCCAATGTATGTATGTATGTTTTTCTGTTTGAAAAATAAACCAAACAAGGTTTTATTATTGCAATGCTTTCCTTTTTTCTCTTATTTCACTATCCACTATCAGCAGCTAGCAATATTTTTCCAATAAGTGTGATGGCAACGGTCGAAGTCTAAATGCCAAAGCTGGATGAACGTCTTGAATTTTGACCTGTTGGAGTCTCCAAAGAAACTGACTTGATGCGATGACACTGGCACTGAGGCCTTTTCTTTGTCCTCAAAAGAAAAAAGAATGACTGTTTTAAAGCATCTAGTAACTATGGATTCATGGAGATACTGATATTGAAGTTCAACTTTTAACCATGGTGTCTGAAGCGTTGTACGCATACATGCGTACGAAATACAAAGCTTCAGACACAGGCTTAACTTAAATTTATGCTCATATGTGTACATACTTCCGCTTGAAATAAGTATCTATTATCTATCTAAAAGTCCAATCGATTCACACGTTGTCCATTCATACAAAGTCAGGATTTGTTTTGAAATTAAGGATAATGTTTTTATTGAAAATGCGGAGTGGAAACTTACAGTTATTCGTATTGTATGTAATGCAATCTGATACTCTAAAGCCCAATTGCAGGTTGTAATAAAGTCGCATTTATACGTATCAGCATACATATTATGTACAGAATATAACGCCTCCAATACCTTATCCTTTGATTTCCCCTACATCTGAATTGGTAATGACCCGGATTTTTGAGAAAACTTCATCCCAATCTATGTAGCATCCTTCAAGGTGTCTTTCCCCCTTGAGTTGGTCAAACTCAGATCTTCCATGAAGAAACCGCCAGTTATCAAATAGAAGAACTTCCCCTATTAAAAATTATTTACTTACTACTTACGATTACATGTTCATTACATTGATTACGATTAATGTTGATGATTGGATATTGGATTGTATAACCGTAAAGCAATATAAATGAAATACGAAAACATATGTATGCAGGTATGCCTACCTTCGTTAAGCTTGAAGCGCATCAAGAATTTATCGTCGTAGCACAAGTCCGTGAAAGTCTTCAGTGCTTTGTACAACGGCTCAACTTTCTCCAATTCTATCGGCATATAAGAGCTCAGTTGCTGATTCGAGTAAACGATTCGAGTCAAATTGCCAGTCTCTGGGCATAACCTGCACAATATTAAGTAGCATTTCCAATTAGTCATATATCCACTTTCTCTTACAATAAAATAGGTGCTTACAGGTTTCCAGATTGATACGTATAGTAAAATAAATTAAATGAAAGATATCTACTTACACAAAATGTGGAGAGTGGTGTACTTTATTGAACTCTGTAAAGTCTTTGCCAACGTCCATAAATTCGACGGAGATTTCACAAAGACTCTGATACTCCTGCGGAAAATGAAGTTTCATATGCTGAGCGACGAGGAATCCATCCACTAAATGCGATTCTCCTCCTACTTTTGCGTCTTGTTCCCCATAAAACTGCTTGATACAATGTAGAATCTGCACACCGGGAGGATAAACGTAGTAAGGAAGGTCCGTGTGGACATTCAGGGTGGTAGACGTATATGCTAAATTAGATGCATTTGGGATGGATCTGACAGTAAACTCGTTCCTTTTCATGTATAGGGCAATACAGTTTTAGACAGTGTTATTAATTTCATTATCGAATGTTATATTTTATCCTACTTATTTACAACTTCACTTTCCCCACCTTTTGCTTTCTCCATGGAATAGCATTGGAGAAAGTGGGCATAATATAATGTACATCAGTATTTAATTTTTAGCGTCGCCCCTTTTGCATTAAAAACCTTACCCATAATGTGTGGTTCGAACGAAACCTATGCTATCTGCAAGTCTTCGCAGCTGCCCAACGTCTTTCGGAGCGTTCGTCAGCTTCGTCACACCGAATTGACAGAGTTCCTGTAAGGACAGAAGAAGCTTTGATTCGTCCCCCAGAACTTCCTGCGGACAAATTATTTCGTGTATTATGGGAATTTCAATTTCAACTTTTTTACACCATACAACGTAGTGTAATTTTGGTACAAAAGAAAATATTCTACAGTTAATTACTAATAATGGATACGTACATCGAAGGGACGCTTCGTCATTTTGTACTGGGAATCGACCAATTGTGGATCATCTCTGAGGCCTTTTCTACGGAAATTTCGATTTTTCTTGGAAAAGGATCGCTGTAATAGCCATGAGTCTGAGAAAGTTCCTTCGTGACCGTTGGACCAAACTAGCTTAAGACTGTTGGAATCATCATTGTTGGCCTGCTTATCATTTTTATTCTCCGGCTTTACAATTTCGGCTTGCAATACTGAAGCGGATAAATCCAAGTTGGTCATTTTCTTCTTCCTGGATTTGGACGCCGAGTCGAAACACTGATCACAGGTACAATTGTCTTGGAGGAAAATCCACGGGTAGAACTCCTCCTGACCATTTTCCAGTGTCACCTTAATATATACAAGGGAAGCAAAGGACAATGCAAAACGAAAACAATTGGAACAGATTAAAAGCATTGGACAAATATGAATATTATGCTGAAGAGGCTAGAGTATCTTATGATAGAAAAAAAAACTAGAAATAACTCAACTAGTATTGTATTAAATAATATAATATTTATATTATGTTCTTACTTGAACAAGTTGTTTACTTTTGAGCACTGCAACGGATTGGATGGGAAATCTAAGAATTTTACTTGTGTGCAGACGTTTGTGCGGAACTTGGTATTGATATACAGATACCTGTAGTTTGAGTCTGCTGAATATTTTTAAATTGCATTGACTAAATAGTCTGGATGCCAAAGACATTGTGCCATATAAGGGCAAAAAACAATGGCAATACTTCAATTTTTTTACCGTACTCGAAATAAACTAAATATACAACCAAAACAACCAGCCAACTAAATATTTTTGCTTTTTTAAGGCCTTAGGTATGAGTAACACCGATACTTATACTTGTAACTGGTGTACATAACATGTTATGGATGAATGTTGACAGCAAATTCCTATATTGTATTATAATGCTATAATATTATAGGCTTGACATTCATTTAAGATTAAGACATCATTGCATCGAACTTGTAACACATAACAAGTCTAAGTCCTCATATTTAGGCATGTGTATGTACAGTTGAGATACACTCTACAGTATGCCTACAATTTTCGAGATACTTATAATACCGATGTTATCTAATAATATTAACAGTCATCTTTTTATCTGCTCAAGAAAAGAGCCTTGAACGATGTACTTTGTACTGCCACTAAAAATACTTAAAATATACTGCTACATAATAATTACTTTACTTTTAACTTATTAATTATGTTAACCCATACATAATACATGTATTATATCAAATACATTAAATAATGAGAATACATATGTATTAGGATGGGCTGTAGCATTTAAATTTATATTACTATGGCACATGTATCTAACGATTCAGGATCCAGCTGTTTTCTAAGTATGAAGTAAGTGCATTAGATATTAGATACATATACCACACGCTGTATAATATTCATAATTTTCTTATCATTTCGTTTGTTTACATATTTATTGGGATCTGTATAATATTATTACATAGAGTACAGAGTACTTTTGCTCCTTTTGCATGAAGTACACATTATATGCGATCTATATGATTCATGATTAGTTTATTTAAATTTTTAATGAGAATGACTGGTGTATCATGTACCATGTACAACATATAAGCATATTTTTCCATCAACAAAATGAAAGTACATATATTATTTACTTACTTTCATTTCATTACGTTATACATAATAATATGCACACTCCATATGTGAGAGCGAAAAACGATTTTTGTATGTATAGTACCTGGGCATGTAGGAACGTTCCAACGTCATGGACAAAATGTCCTTTGAATTCATCAGCATAATATTATTCAAAACACCCTATATTATGTATTATGATGTACTGTATTTTTACATGTATTTAAGATTAATGTATGTCAAATGTGAATGCGGTTTTCTTTTCATACCATGTACTACAGTATGACTTGTGTATTTAGGTAAAATTCTTCTAAAAACGGTTTTTGTTTCTAAATGCAAATATGGCTTCTTATCAAATGCATACCTACTAAAACGTCTCCTTGCGATTCAATCACCGGCGAAAATTGCCGATTGAAGCAGGAAAGCAAGAACGAGTCGTAACTTCTGACCATAAACCATAACGGCACCCGTGTTTCTACAATAATTAACAAAAGTATTAATCATATTATTTCAATCGTGCAAATTATTTGTTTTTGAATTTGTAAATCCTTATTTGCACATGGAATTTGGCCTGAGACAATTTTTGAAAACGAGTGATTTGTGACAATCAACAACAAACAAACTACGATTCAGTCAGTATTCAGTATGAGCTACGTTGTTGTTTGTTGTTAGGTTCTGGTTCCAGTGAAGGTATATATTCAATATTAGGCATTACAACGTACTTGTATATGTTAATAGCATTACAAGTTGTACATTGTACATACTGTTAGTTTGTTTATCTTTGACTGTTGGTCATAATATAATATTATTGAATATCTAAAGTATAATTTTGTGTGCAAAGGAATTGTATGTCAACTTTGACTCTTACACAATAAATATTTCATATTTTGCAGGGGATTTTACTGCAACTTAATTTTAAAACAGTAAGTAACAATCAACAACCATTTTATATTATATTCTTCTTGTGATTTTTTCAGTTTCAAAGTTTCAAAATCTCATGAATTTGTTGGTGAATTTTAATTTGATACAGCTCGAAACAAGTTTCTGCGAAACATACATAATATACCTATTCCTTATAATATCAATTTAACATCAATTAAGCTTATAATTATAGTTATTCACACTTGGCACCTGATCTGGAACTTGTTGAAGAAGGGTTAACAATGCTAAAACAGTCAGTTAGCCTTTGGTATCAGCAAGCAAGGCTTCCATCTCGAAGGCCTCGAGAAGAGATAATACGTTCTCACAAATCTTCATTAGATCTTCATGCAGCTTTAATAAACAAGTAAGTAGTATACATATATCTAGTGCCCAATAATATAATAATGCGTTTTAAGTTTTAAATGACCGCGTAGTTAGTATTGAATGGAGAGGTAAATACGGTCATACATAATATTGAAACTTTAGAAATCTGAAATTCAAAACACTATATTTGCCTACATGATTTAAATATTACATTATGTTCACAGGTTATACGTTGATCGACGAGGCCTTATTGATTATGAAGACTCCCAAAATCGAAACCGTCGTACATTGGAAACTGAACTGATAGATAGAGATCGATTGACTATCAGTCGACTATCTTTGAACAAAACTCACCAAGGCGAGTTTCTCTTGTGTAGAGTGATAGGTGGAAGTTTCCAGGTAAAAATACTGAAAAAAATGCAATAATTTAATACTACGAGTTTTCATCAGAAGTTATATAATTATATCAAGATGTCATGTTTAATGCCTGGTGTATTTTGTTGGTTCTATGCTTAATTTAGCTTTTGTATAGATATTTTTGTAGCATGTCAAAATGTTTTACCTTACATCATATTAAATTTAAGCAACTCTGATAATAAATATGTAAAATATATTATGTATTCGTATGTTATTTGTTTAGTTGATGGCTGTTGTTACAATAGTTGAAGATCCAGATGGTCATGTTGAGAGACTTTTTCTGTACAATTGGACAAATCCTCCAGAGATGATCGAAGCGGAGAACCTCAAACATCGAAAGTATATCCCGATAGGAACGATTATGTGTATTCGAAATCCAAAGTACTGTCAAGCTGCTGATGGCAATACTTGCATTCGTTGCGACAATGCATCTGATGTAATCATTATGAAAAATCATCACCCTATCCTCCATAATGTAAAATGGGAATGTAAGCCCATACAAAACACGGAACTTCTTCTTCCAAATCCCAAGCTACAACGTTACCAACTTAGTCGGAGACAAACAATCGCAACAACGGAAGAATCTCATACAAAATTCACGTCAACGCCAATAATTAGTCAAGAAACCCCATCGTCGTCGTCCTCACATTCTCAAATCAAATTGAGAAGTGTCATTCCTACACCGACTACTTGTACGAATCTAATACAGACGCCACCCTCGTCCAGTGCTGAAAAGCGACTATCAAAGAGACAACGAGATAAACGGACTACAAAGGGCCACTCATCCAAGATCAAAAGGAGAAATATTCAGTCTGACTTTTTTCAAAAGCCAGACGTCAATAATACTCTTGTTGTTTGTTGCTTTATCATCTTTCTTTGGTATGTATTCTTTTCATAGGGGTTTTTATATCACCTATTAATTTGTACTTTACGGCTAAAAACGGTTCCCTTGTAGTCAACGTTTTTTTCATTTTTTTTCATTTAAAGAGTTAAATCATATTATTTACTATTTAGTATTCTATATTCTACTCTCAAAATTCTATTCTCAAAATTTCGCAATGCGATTCTTTTCACCTTTTGACTTTTGGAAATTAAAATTATTTACTAATAACACTTCTTTTGATTATAATATTTTTATACTGTACTTTGTCCTTTTGATAAAACTACTACGAGAGCCTGTTTTAACAGTATTTTTATACCACATAATATATTATATATTTAACTTAATTACTAATAACTAAATAGTATGATCCTTTACCCTAATCCCCTAGAGTTTACAATGTATTTATTACCTGTAAAACATACAAAATTCTATTCAGTAACGACTAAAATATGTGTATCCTTATAATATGGAAACATCATTAGACAGAATTTTTTTCAATCCTCCTCGAAAGGTTCTCTTACGTTTCATAAGAAAATTTTGTTGAAGTTGTTTGTAAAATGCTATAGAGAATTGGAAATATGTATGAGTCGCACTTTCGGAAAAATCAAGTCACATATCTGATATTTAGAAACATTTAATATTGTGAATTTGGCTGATTAGGGTGACGATATCTTTAAGCTTCAAAAAACAAATTGTATGTAAATTCAGTTAAGAAATATAGATAATTTTTCAGTATGACTTAAATATAAGGAATTGAACTAGTGTTAAACTGTTCGCTATTTTTAACTCCTTAAACTGCAACTTTCACTCTGTGTGTGTACATCAAGCTGTTGATGATTTAGGTATTTTAGCGAATCGCAAAATAAAGGATTATGGTATTTTAAGTTCTATTATGATATGTACTATTAGTTGCAAAATGTTGCACAATAATAATACCTTCCAAATATTCACAATAAAAACAATAAATTTTAATGTACATAATATACGCTTTGTCACGTAATTTCATTTTTGTGTAGTTGAAACTGTAAATATAAATGAATAAAATTGCCAAGAACAAAAACTTTCCTACTTCACAATATTATGTACAATATTAATTATTAATACTCTTTCTTCTGAAAGGCCTTAACGTCCCTATTATTAATTATTACAAGTAATTTCTTTCCAATAAGTTGTATGTTTTATTACAATTCTTTTATAATTTTTTTTCTACAGTTTTGAAAGTATATTCTGTAAGTATTTTATTTTAACAACAAAAAATGGCATCCTTATGACTTACGTATACTATAGTTTTAATCGTACTTAATGATTAAATAAAATACATTAACATGGCGTCAAAAAAAGATATATTTTTGCAAAATTTCGAAAAACTCTTGTTCCATACCCTAAAGTATACATTCATCAATAACCAATACTAATAAATTGTTAATGTTGCCATAAGATATTTCTGTCTCTTTACGTTGAAAATATTTCATCTGCTTAGTTTAGTAGACTGAGAATTGCAACATGTAATGTATAATTTACATTTACAAAAAACAATATTCATAGGTAGCAGGAACAATTATAGATTTAATATTATGCTACTGCTACACAACATTAAAATCTCCTTACTTATAATTTATAACATATTCTTTCATCTGATTTCAAATTGAAAAATTAATTGTAAATGTGGAAAGAGCAAGGCAAAAAGTCTCAAGTTTCAACGACGCTTTGACAACAAGTTATACCTGACATATATATATAGTAGATGCTTCAATTAATAATTGTTTACGATTCAATGATTTGACTGAGAATAATATAATTATAATGTATAATACATTTAAAATTGAATGCGTAAATATGTTTACAATAACTAGCTAAAAAAGTTGGACACAAGAATTATAAAACTTACACACAAACACACATGTAATATATACAGACTTGGGATTCGTTTTTATGGTGGTTTTGAATTCCTGTAATAATAGTAGAAAATAGCTATGCGTTAAAAGAGAAAATGTTTACAATATATATATACTTACGTGTATGTGGAGTAATATTATTTATACCGTGTAATCATAACGATCTAGAAATGTTTTGTTTTCAACACTATTTCACGTCAAACGTCGGCACTCATGATATTAGCCAATAACTTGATAATCACAATAATCGTAATATTGCTCCTCATGCAATTACATTGGTAAAACGGGCGATGAGTTGGGCATTGGCATCATCATAGTAGGAGGGAGAGTAGGATATGGCGCAGAAAAGGATCTTGATCTACTTGAGTTGACAATTTCGGCCATTTTATCAGTTTTCAATTTCCGAAGATGGGCCGTTACTCTCTGAGGAATAAATTGATTTGTAAAAGTCTCCAAATCTATTGTTCCATTTAAAAAGGATTCCGATAGTTCTTCACTCTTCTCTTCCGCTTCCGCTGATGATGCCTGGAGTAAAGCATAGGTTGTATCGAGAGATGTCCGAGAATTCAAAGACTCTGTGTGTCCATAACAATAATTATTGAACGAATATTACAACTGTGACTTATAAAAAGCATTAGATGTATCGATGTATGTGAACAAAAGAGACCATAATGCCCAATAATACAAAATTATCTTTTTCAGTTATAAACACTTGCCTAATTGAGCTCTTTTAGTTTCAACTTCATCAACCAAAGATCGAGCCTTCTCATACAATTCCCATAAGGATGCTTTCCCGTCTTTTAGTTTGGGCTCTAGTGATAAATTGTACTCGGCCAGAGATTTGTTACTTGCTACTTGCATTTCCTTGTCCGACTCCCATTTTTGAACCTAACAACAACAATTAACCATAATCATTTACAAAGTCTTAAATTGCGATTAACAATGTTGCACTTAAGTATGTTGTATAGGGAAATAAGTACCAAAAACAAAAAAAAGTTGTTTGATTGTCTACATAATTATTTACATACCTGTGGTAATTGATTGACATATGTGTTAAATGTGTCCTCATCGTCTAGAAACTTTTGTAACTGTTCATCTGTCAAACTCTGAAGTGTTCCGAGGGCTGCTGACATATCACCTTCCGGAAATTGAGTCATCTTGAAGTACCTTTTGTACTTGTGTGAAATCCAAGGTCTTACCTAATATTGAAATATAAGCAACAATGCCCAACATTAACAAAGTGAATATTATATGTACATTACGTAAAACAATGAGATTCGATTCCTTGTAAACTATTAACAATTACCTTTTTCTCCGAATTCGATGTATTGTTTTTATTGTTAGTAAACTAGTAAACTATAACTAGTAAAATTAATTTGTCTCTTCACTTGACAAAAGACTATGACTCATTTTGACTCAATTTCCCATAGTGTTAAATTCTCCTTTCATTGCTTGCAAGGATTTCATAGCTGTTTTGAATTCTATTTATGCAGTTTTTCTGGAGTGAAACACAAACGAATTTTCATCCATTTTTGAAAATTGACTAAATTTTTCAGATATCGATGTTGTCATTTGTAAAGCTTTTTTTGACAAAAAAACAAACATGACTTGTGATTTTATTGAAACAAGCTGATTGTAATACTCGAATACGGCGTAAAACATAACACGAATAGTCTTTGACAATTCCACGGAATGCTGAATGCATGAATGCATGAAACTGGTTGAAAGTTTTCATCCAAATTCTACGACTGACTACACTAAACGTTGTACCATCTTGTAAGTATCATTTTTAATCTTGTTTTTTAATCATTTTTCATTTTCACTGTACAGATGCAGAACTTGTGCATATAATTAGTACATTGATTTTTTTTTTCGTTTTTTATTCCCGTCCTTTATCGATTATCATTTGGAGAAAACAAAGCTAGAGAGGCTATTTTGGCTATTTTGTCACAATTTAACTATGTTATCTACATCTAACATAACATATTCATAATGTCAATTCTCCCTTTAAAAAATCTTTTCAAAAAATCTCATGAAATTTTGACAGGGTTTTGGTCGAAAATCTGACCAACGTTGATCAACTTTTGATGAGATTTTGATGAAATATCATGAAAATCTCATCAAATCTTCATGAGATTTGAAAAGATTTTTTTCTAATGGCTTGTTTAAAATTTCGGCGTTTCCGGACATTTTGCAACTGATACGTAGTTAATATCATGTTAGTTTTCAGTGAAAGAAATACAATGGGGAGGGGGAACCCGTTGAGCAATGTACGGCAATGTACTTGTGTAGTTGTAGATTTTTCCATGGTAACG
>JAQIVE010000922.1:0-29642 GCA_034698285.1 Sminthurinus bimaculatus | reverse complement strand
GATGCTTAACATCCACCAAAAAATATTTATGGCATTGGGCTATTTTGTAAAATATTTTAAAATCCGTTGCCAAGAAAAAGTGAACTCGGCCCTTTCAACATGAAATGAAAATGATCAAAAAAATTGTACACCCTGTCGTCAGAAATTCCTGATAAGGTAACGCAAATAAAGGTAATGGACGAAGGTTATTGTATGTAGCGTCCCATCAAATTATTCTGGATAGTTTTTGTTTGGCACTCGTTTATAGTTTGTCATCCTATTTCGTGTCGATACTTTATAACTATGGATATGGATATACATTATACATGGATAGCGTAGGATCGGTGATTGTGATTACGATGCAGTATAGTATAAGCAGTAAGCAAAAGCATGCATTATGCCCAAATGAAAGTAGAGGCATACGGCATAAGTAGAAGGCAGGCCTGGAATTTACAATTTAGAGGCGGATGAGAAGGATGGCGACAGAGAAAAAGCGAGGGAGAAAGACGGATAGAGGACAAGAGAAAGAGAGAGAGAGAGAGAGAGACAGAGGACTCAGATTATGGGAAATATATATAATATGTATGTATGTATGTGTATAGGAGGGCTGAGAGGATTAACTGAAACAAGAGCCTCTTGCCTGGTGACTGCTGCGTTGTCTCCTCTTCGTCTTCCTGGAACTAGTATAATGGCGAGTATGTAAATTTAAAATAAGTGAACACGTCTATCCGTATTACACCACAGCATTCTGGAGGTTTCACAAGAATTTAATGACCTTCATTGGTTTTTTGAACTTTTAGTCAAATTTTCTTGTGACATGACGCTTCCCATCAAAAACTTTCTTAGTTTGATTAGAACGTCAGCAATTTAAAAGATATTAAGAAAAGCTGTGGAAAAACTTGTAAATAATTTTTTAGTTGTGTCTTTCTGTTAAACTGAAATAAAAACCTCGCTACTATACTTGTTTGTCAAATAGATGGAGGATCTCATTTCACATTTACAACGGGCAGTGCCAGGGACCGGGCCAAGCCAAGCCATGCCAAGCCGACCAAATGAAACCCAGCCATCAACCAACATGTGCCGTGTTTACTGGAATGAAAGCAGAGGCGAGAAAGGGACAATAAAAAGAGAAAGTGAAACAGACAGAGAGATCTATAGTTGGATGGATGACTGGACTCCAGAGGTAAAGCCCGGAAGACAACAAGAATGATGATGAGCCGAGTGCGAGGCATTCATACAGATATCCTTCATCCTTATATATACAATATACACATGTACCTACAGAATGGATCTAGATTCAAACAGAGAATCTCTGGAGGATTGAACATGATTAATTATGAGAGAATCCCGTTTCCCTGCACAATACAATGCAAAACACAATATGATGTGCATCGTAGAGTGGTTCCTATGTGTATATTGTATGTGTCTACTTGTATTGTGTTGTGTTGTGTACTCAAATGCCACTGTGCCAATGGCAATGGCGATACGATACTTGGTCCATATCCGCAATTAAAATCTTGCATAATTCCTTATACAATAAAGTATAAAGTACGTACAATACCTTCATCCGCAATATTCTGCCTGTTTTCTCCAAAGGACACAGTGAACAATGAACAGTCAATAAGAATCAATAGTCCTTTCAGCTTTTCAACCCACACCCACCTTCGGCATTGTTTGACGAAGGATGCAGGTGTGATTTTGCGGGGAGAACAGGAGATACCTAGCTGTATTCGGATTTGGATTTGAATATGTGCAACGGGTGTTTGAATTTAAATTACAGCTATGTAAAATCATGGGCCCGTTTGTTTCCCTCGAAGGTTCATCCTCACTCTCGTTCTCCGCAGTTCCACATTGTCATTCCACAGATTCGCACATCATTTGTTTGTGTTTGTGCATGCCATCATATTCAAATAATTCTGAATTGGATACGGAACACATCCACATACATATACACACATATCAGTATTCCTTATTCATTATAATGCATGACGTATGGCGAGAAAACTAGAAGCTTTATATGTACATATGATTGTATGTATATTGGAAGATGGAAGATCGACAGGGAAATATTGAAATTGATTAAAGTCGTCAGTCCTCGACTTTGTCCCATGGAGTTTTGACTTGACGTGACAGGAATTTCTTGGCGAGACGTGAGGATGAGGCATCAAGTGACAGAAGAACAGATCGAAAAGGTATTGAAGGTAGTTTGAATTTTGCCTAATGTACTGATATATTCTGATTCGCATTTCTATTCAAATTCAAATTCATTCACATGCATTCAGTCTTCAGTCCCAAAATCCCACATTTCATTTCATACATAGACAACTCTGGCATCTCGGCTTTGACTTTGACTTTAACTTTGTCTATATGTCTGTCTATATATTATGACTAACGATAAATTGAGTGTTCGGCACTTCCGATTCCGAACCCATCGGATATAACCGGTTAATTAACTTATAAATTCAGAATTAAATTCAAAAACCCGGTAATGTTATGCAAACGAAGATAGATTCCGATAGTAAAAGCTCCACGGAATACGAATAATGATGAGGCTCTCGCGTCCTTCGTTTTCTGTTGACGTTCTTTGTGTAGTTACGTACTGTTGGATAATATTGGTGACTCTAGAATCGGAGGCTCGATCTCGTCTTTTGGGTATTGCAAAGGGAGATGGAGAAATTTAATAGTCTGACAATGAGCTCCTCTACAGTATAATATAATACACACGTACAGACTACAGACTGTGTTGTATTAATGTATAAATTGGTGTGATGCTGTTCTCCGAATGCTGAATAATAATGCAATGAGTTTTGTTTACAATTGAGCTGACTCCTGTTAATTTAGTCGCGCATTGAGTCTCGAATCTCCCCTTCGTAGGCTGATGCAAATTTAAATTGATATGGGCTCAATTATTGTAGATACATTACTGCTTTCATAGTATTTACTGTTTACATCTGCTTTAAATACATGTAGTAAAAACGGAAATGGAGATGAAAAACGAAAAAATTGAGGATGACAAAGAATGTGTGTGTATGAATTTTGAAAGAAGGGATTAATAATTAATCACGAGCCCACTCCTGCTTATAAATGCCTAACACAAAACAAGTTGGTCTTATGTATTTATAAATAAACAACATACCTGCGCTCGAATTCCGACGGCGTAATATCACTGACTCGGTCCGCCGACTTGACATTTTGACAAAACATGCAGGGAACAGGTGGTCTAAATAACTCCATGGCCAGGTTTGGACTCTCGATTGTGCACTGTATAGTGAAAGGAAGAAAAAAGTAAGAAAAAACATGAATTAATTTGATTACCATTTAAGTTGCAGTATAAATGATACTTTTGCTTCAACTTTTGTCTCATTTCAAGGTTTTTGCAAGTTTCCCATAAATTCAGCAAGCATTATATTACTTAAGAAAATGTTAAACGTGAGCCTTCAACTATCCCACATAAATTTTCCTAAACCCCTGTTTGCATTTTCTCATCTTTTACTTAATTATTTGCTAGTAGTCAAAATCCATGACAAGTCTCCTGGAGAAAAGAGAGGCGGAAGTTATACAGCATGACCTCTTAGTTTCATTATTACTTACACGAAGATATTAAATAAATATTATCTCACAACGCATATTCATTTCAGCTCATCAATTGATCATGTCTACTAAATTGAGTTTAATGATTTTGTTTATTACTCTTTGTATGTTCATCACAAAGAGTAATAAATACAAAAGCTGACAGAAGGATGTTTAGAATGTTTTATACATCCACCTTCTATTATGTCTTGAGATAAGATGAAATAATGAAAGTGGGAAACACTATAAAGCAGTCGAGGCAGTGTCACGTCATTGTACATTGTACATACTGTAAGCTTGTATATAATTACAAAAGTAAAATGCCTTCTGTTCTATCAAAATCCGCAACATTGTACCTATACCCTATACCCTATACCTAAACTAACTGCTGAACAAACAAAAGCTCCTTGTTTCGCAAACATAATCTTGTGTACCTACATTCATAACTTTGTTGTATCCAGAAAGATAAATAACTTTTCTTTGGTGAACTTTAAATTTGAAGTAACAATATTTTGACAGCTGCACTTAATGCTTTTATTTTTGGAACCGTATTTACCCTATACTTGCTACACATAACACGGTTGAGGAACTTTTCCTGCTACCCTTTTCTACCAACGGGTATAGGTCAAGGTCAGCTGCATATTTCCAACGAATGCAGTAAATATATAATTTGCTTCACTCCCTTTGAGGCTGAGCTAAGCCATTTTATTTATATAAATGCTCCAAGTGGAAAATGTTTATGTATAATGATGTCTATATATCAAACTTTTGTATGCGAGATATCCTGGAATCGAGAAATTACTTAGAATAGAGCGAGAACAGGAGGACGGAAATGAATTTTGTAGGATTTGGAACATATACATATTTGATGTGCATGCATAAAAGCTGGATTCGTGAGGTTTGCAGATTCGATTACTTTTTTCTATAAAGAAAATTAATCTTCTAAGATGGTTTTTTTACAATATGTGTATGCAATGTAGGTATTAGGTATTAATACGTTCAGATTTCGTATACGCTAGGAATATTGTGTAGCATGTGGTATTTCTTAGTAGATACATATAATAAAAGTTAATAAAAAAAAGGATAAAAAAGTACATAAGAAGGTGATCAGAAAAAGCCGAAGAAATTCGCTCACCTCTCCGTCGACATTCTCCCATTTAAGCCAAAGTCTTGTGAAACCACTCGAAGTATGTAGTTCAAAGTAGAAAATGAAAGCTAGCGTAAGGAAAAATAGGCCAAACACGTTTGATTTGGAGGGTTTTGGGCCCTTTGGAAGCAAAAGGTACTTTCTTGTTGTTCTTGATATATTTCCAAATATTCGGCTAATAAAGCTTAGACCACATTTTTGCCGATAGAAAGAGGAGGAGGAAGAAGAAGATGATGTGGATTCTTGGCCCTTTTCTGGACCTTCGTCGTCATTTTGTTTGGTTGTAGTATTATTATTATTTGTACTATTATTATCCTGCTGGCTACTCGTCGACGTCGATGATGATAAACCTTGGGGTTCTTCGGTATCCGAATTTTTCTGAGGGTTAATTAATTCCGAGTCTGACAAAGGAGATGAAGAAGATGATTTATTGGCCAAGGCACTCAACAGCGTTTGAATACTTTGCAGCTGCAGTAATTCGCCTTGAGAAATTCCCTTCAATTTTTCAGAAATCGACTTGACATTTTTCCTTACCGATGAAATTGTCTCTGCCTTTTTGCTATTATTGTTCATAATACTAGTGTTATGAGCACTATTGCTGGCTGTAGTGTTTGATCTTCCCATTTTTAAGTTAAAGGTTAATTTTAATCAGTACTTTAGTTTTATGATCATATCCTCGAAAATTCTAGTATTTCTGGGGATATTTTCCCCAATAAACACCAAATGCCAAACAATTCACTCACTTTGATGATACAAACTGCAAGTAAACGTACAATGACACTTTTTGCAAAGTGAAGTCAGTAAATCATAGTTTATTATGAATCTGTACTAAAATTACTAAAAAAAGAGTAACTTGGAAGGGGGTGCAAGATGAGACACCAGATTTTCCACCGCTCTTTCATGAGGTTCAACGTGAACTGACTTGCTGGTTAGCTGAGTCTCCGGTTTTCTACCCGCTCTTATGAATTTCGGATCATGCGGACTCTCCATCCGTGTTTCTGCTATCCATGTGTTGTTGTTTGTGAACGTGAAGTGAAATGATCCTGTTATTACGGAAATAGAGACGGAGAAAGCGATGCGTACTTACTTACTTACTACTTACGCTATCTACATACTTTCTCTTGTGCATTCTCAGCACAAGGGCAAACGTACATACTTATTTATGTGTATGCCATGAGATTTTATAAAATAAGCGCCGCATGGAGATCAAACATGCAAAGGAATTTTGTAAAGTACCAATTTTATTATTTTTTAATACTTTTCTGATTTTATCGTGATTTACAAATCTTTGAGATGAGGAGAGTTTTTACTGTTCTTTTTTTCCCAACTTTTTCTCGTCTTGAAATCGAATCATATCATAATAAATAATAAATACATAATCTTTAAAATGAATTACATTGTTCAAAATGTTCATACTACCTCGTCTCTTTGGTTTAATTTTACACTTTGTTGTTTAAATTAGTAATATGAATATAATATATAGTAAGGTACCAACCTTGTATATGACCATCATCATGATTATATACACTAGAACTTTGATTTTGATTTCTGAATATTTCGAAACCTAAAGCTACAGCTTTCACCTTTGTTAAATGAGTAGAATACGCGAACTAAAACAAGCTACTGGCAATAAATTATAGTTATAATATAGTTAACACAACAAAATAACAGTATTGCGGCATACACACTTTAAGGATTAGTGATTGATTGAGAGGGCAGCATTCTGAATTTTAAATTATAATCATAATAATATAATGACGAGACTCAGTCTTATTTTAGACAAATTGAGGGTTATGAAAAGGGAGAACAAAATTATTTCACTTTGTAGTTTATTGGCTTTCATTTTGATAAAATATGCAGATGGAAACTTTTTGGCTTCAACTGTACACAGAGGACAATAAAAGTGCATAACACTATACATACCAGTTGTATGCGTTATACTTTTAACTTTTAAATAATCACAAAATGAAGTTCATAAATAAAGTTCTCTACAACAATATAATCACGATTCCATGTACAATATTTCTGAGTTTTGTTTTAGTTGGACATTAAAAACCCCTCTAGTAGTTAAAACCCCCAAAAGAATCTCGCCTTGTTGGATTACAAACGTATATTATTACGACTAATATTATTGTTGTATCATCCTTTCCACTTTTTTCTCATGTACAAACAACTAGATATTCGACCTTATATATAAAACTTACTCGAAATGACGCCGTGTTTACACAATTATTACAAAAAAATGCACTAAATTAAAAACTTCTTTTTTTTTTCAAATTTTGATAAACTTCACACGCTCACAATAACAAAAACAAGAGAGAAAATATAAATAATGATTAAGTTATTGTTAAATTTCTTGTATATATCTGTTCTTAAAAAGTCGATTACGTTACAACTCATCTTTCACGTATTTGGGCTTCAATTCTTCGATTCTCTTGATGTAATCAATCTTCTCAATACAGCCATCACAATCTTCATCCCAACTACTCAAGATTTTTCTGAGGTCACGAACTTTAAGTTTCTTCAAATCGACGGTTTTCAAGTCAATAGATTTATCTGCAAGCAGTAAAAACAAAATATTTGACTAAGTAACATGTAACATTATAGACAAATACACAAACAAATAACCGTTTGTGAAAAGACGAATTAAATATTTACGTCACCAAATCGTTAATTCGAGTATCTAACATGACAATAACTATACACAGTACTAGAGTAAGACCCAATACTATGGTTTTCATTGATATCTGTATTCATGTAAAGCATACCGTATCTCAGTTCGCAGATTTGGGAATCCTTTTTCTTCAATTTTTCACAGATTTTGTCGGATGGCATTTGGTAAGACATTGGTTTTGAAATTTCTCCAAGAATACCAGTGGCAGACTCTGCTAAACCTCCAAGGTAGTAACACTGTTAAAAACAAAATGAGGAATTGACATGGGAAGCTATGTAACTGACGTGTGTTCTGTATCAAAGGACGATATTCGTCGTATGTCATTTTAGATATTACACTATCTACCAACAAGAAAACAATGTTACATTGTATGCAAATTAGGTACAAAATTTAATGATTTTGAAAAGTAGTTACTATTTTCTTACCAATCTGTTTTCCTTTCCTTTACTATTCTCACAATACTCTCTAAACCTGGTTTCAATAGTCTTAAAGTCTTTCCTGTCACTATCTGTTAAAGTTTCTGCAAATTTGTCTAGTACTTTAACACACACTGTAAAAAAAAGAAAAATTCAAAGTCAATAATTATTAGTCAAAATATCCTCACGATTTCAGTATTTAAAAACAAACACTATCGATTATACATTATTACATTATTTATAAACGTATAGGCAATCTTGGCAAAGTTGCAAGCTCGAAATGTATGAAGTATGAATAATTGTACAATCGACAGTTTTTAAGATGGTAATGTGCGTATCCATTAAGATTTTACACGTGGTATATTTAACTATTTATAAAAATTGCACTCTTATTTTGTTTACACATAATTTGAAGATGTCTTATTTTATTACATACCTTCACACTCATCCTTTTTTAATGACGACGATAAACTAATGAAAGACAGTAAGACGACTGAAAGAGTTAGCACTGTTGTAATTTGAGCCATGATGTAGGAGATGTTTAGTTGACCGGCTTCACGGGCACAAAATTAAATCAAATAATTTTTTTCTTCCTATGCAGTATGGTATGATGATTCCGCTTTCCTATTTAACCTATGAAACGTATAACACAAATGTTTAAATACAAATGAAACAGTTTATACGATTTAACTCAATATAAATAGAATATTATCATACGTAAAATAAGTATTTTGGTGAAGTACACGTAGATTTAATGTAAAAGGGATTACTCAAGACTCAAGTGTAAGGTGTAAGTACACGAAGGCAAATATAAAGTTGTGAACGGTGCAATTCATGTATAACCGTAAAAAATGATTCGCTCGTCTCACAGATTTTACATTTGTTGATATAAGGAAAATGACAATACGGTCTATGACTTTCTTACCTCTCTTATTGCTAACGAATTAGCCGTAATTAAGTAAATTGCCACTGTTTGAATGTATTAATCCTCTATACTCCTACAAACTATTATAATACGTATTATAAATTTCGATAGAACGGCTTTAATTATTATACAGATAACCGAATGTGTGTTCACTCTATACTCAAGTAACTTCGTATGATGATGCGGCTCTAGCTGATTCAATACTGTCACTTGCGATCCTTAGTTTTAATTGTAATTTTAACCAGTTTGCCATATACCAAACACTAGTACGATTACTATTGGTTCAATACAAATCCTGCCCGCCAACTTGACGCAGATTTTTCTAAGATTTTCAAAGATACCTTATGTATACGTTCGTCTGAAGGGATGAGAAGGTTTCAAAAAGAGATTTTGAGAAAAGTATGCGACAAATATCTAATTAAATACCATGAATAAATTGAACTAACTTGTGGGAAGGGGTTTGAGGAATGTTAAATGTACTGATTTTAAGAAAAAACGTTATTATTTTTGAGAATTTTTCAAGGTCTTGTGGTGCCCCAAAAACATTACCATTAAGTATTTTGGTGGTCCGGCAACGCTTTTTGCTTGTACGTACAAACTTCATTACTTTTATACGAGTAAATATTTTTTGAGGCTACAGGCTAAAAACTCAAGAGAGAGGAATACACGGACAATACTTTTATCGGTAGAAAGACTGCAATTTAATGAAATTGACAAACTGATTAGGTACTCATTAACACCAGTGGATATTATATTTTGAACATTATTTACTCATTTGTTCCCCAATATACTCGAATTGTAGTCACAAAATCAAGTTTAATTGTGATCAAGATCCAAAATGACAGACGCTGGATTCTTTCGGGTGAGTAAAAATATTTTTTAATACTATTGGCTATTGTACTTGTTATTTAGTCGTTACTTAGTCTATACTGTATATTATTTATGACTTCGTTTTTGAACAACAATTAACAACTATGAACTATATCATTACTTTCCCCTTTATCTTTAATTTATATAGGGGACTAGCTCCGAACAGGACAACCGCTTTTCTGACAAAGAAAAGAAGCTATTAAAACAAATGAAATTTGCAGAATCTATAACAAAAAAGGTAAGCTTAATTGATACAATTTATGTTTAAATGGAGCAACTATACTTTTAACTGTGGGTTTGTGTTTTTATTTTTACCGTATGAAATGTAAAATGAATGTGTAAAGCGTAATGTATGCTAAATGCTAAACGAGAGAGTTAACTGTTAACATTTAGAATAGATAATTAAAAGCAATATTTTGATGAGTCGTGAATATAGTTTAGCTTAGTGTTGATAAATTGAATATCTATTTTACAATAATATATATCACATTCATATATTATACACAAATAAACCAAATATTCATTGGAAATTTGTTATTTCTTATTGGGGACCCTTGTCACACAGTCTTTGTTGAATGTTCCTGTTCTACTACCACTTACAGGTAGATATGTCAAGAGTTAATTTAAACATAATGAAGCCATGGATTTCCACACGAATCTCCGAGCTGTTGGGTATGGAAGATGATGTCCTTAACGAGTTTGTTTATAATCAACTGGAAGCAAATAATGTAAATACAATAATTCTATTGTACATGTACTTATTCATATAATATGTTTTCTGTTTCTTACTCACACTTACCTTACACGTTACATATTGTGTTTTTATTCCACATTTGTCGAACATTTTAACTTGTAATGAATAGTAATCAGTAATCATGAGTGCAATGCTTTTGTTATATAGAATCCAGATGGTCGACGAATTCAGATCAACCTAACGGGATTTTTAAATGGCAAAAATGCTCGAATTTTTACAGGAGAATTATGGGATCTTTTACTTGATGCAATGGAAAATTCAGGTAAGTAAAATATAAAAATAAAACTTTTTGGTAATGAATTTTTAATGTTTACAAGCTGAAATAATACGAACTACCCACCATGTAAGCCTAAACAATAACAACTGGTTTCGTATGTCGTTAAATAATGATTCATTTATGTCTCCCCTGTTTAGGTGTTCCATCTGTTATTCTTAATGCTAAGAAGGCTGAAATTTCCCAAAGAGTTCAACAAGATCAGAATAATAAAGATGACGATAAAAATAATAAATCATCAAGAGTAAGTGATTTAAAAAGTATTGCTCCTCATGATGACCGAAAGACTCATTCTTCTTCTAGAGATAATAGATATCCTCAGGATCGAGACCGTGACAATAGAACCAAACATGGCAGCCATCAGTCACAGCACAAATCATCACAGGTATTATTATTATTGATTTTCTTATTTCATTCTATTCTAAAATATATGTTTTTGTATCCCGTACTAACATTCTTGTGCCATTATTGTATGTCTATGATTCTCTCGTTTCTGATTGCAACAAGTATCCCGTTTTTTTCTAACTACAAAATAGTTTTATTTACATGCGTATTTGTATTGCTGCTCAATTACACATTAACTTAACTTCAAATTGTTATTATTCAATTATTCTAGGATGATATAAAAAGTCGAAAGAGGGAACAGGACTATTCCCCAGATAGGAATAGAGATAGGAACAGGGATAGGGAGAGAGACAGAGATGGGGATCGGGATAGAGAAAGAGATGATCGACGTGCACGAGACGATAATAGTCGAAAACGGAGCCGTTTCAGTGATCTACAGGTAATTTTTTGTACAGTTGTTTGTAGTAATCTTATCACTAAATATTACTGTATCAAAACTGTAAATCGATTGTTACAGAATGTTGATAGTTTATGTATCTACCCCTGGAACAAGGCGTAAATAACTAATCCAATTTTTTCTCTTGTATTGATTTGTTTTCTTCATTTTTAGCCTGAATCTGAAGTAGTCAAATCTGTTGAACATATGGAAATAAAAAAGGAAAAGTCTCCTGAGGAACCCCCAAAACTCCCCAAGCCTAAACTCGATGAGGTACTATTAAATAAAGGCGACGAGTTGATGTTGTTAAATGCATCCGAAATATTTTAATCTATACTTGATAATTCTAACCGCAGAACCATTGTTAATGCACCTATAATTTCTAATTACATAATTATTTTGACACTTTAAATAAATTATTAATACATGTTTTCATCTTTTTAATTTTTTTCATAAAGGGCGAGGATTTTGAAAAAGTTGAAATGAAGAGGCGTTCCAAAAAGAGTAAGCATCATCGGAAGAGGAGGAAAAGTAGTAGTAGTAGTCGAGATGAGGATTCAGATGACAGACCCAAAAAAAGTCGCAGTCGTGAGAGGAAAAAGAAGAAGAAGAAGAGCAGTAGTAAACGTCGTGACAAATCTAAGGAACGAAGTAATGACGAGTCTACAACTATGGAACAAGAATTAAGGGTAAGAGCATTGGAATCTATGAAAAAACAAAAACGTATGCACTGATTGCTACAAAAAAATAAAAATAAGTACTAAATTTAGTTATTTATTACACAAATGAAACGAATTATTACAACAATGTCTAATGGTATTTTGATTGTTTGAATTTAAAGACAAAAATAATTTTGTTTCCCGAGTATCCTCTTATGTCTTATGTCTGACACTTGCATGAGTGTGTGTGCATTATTACTATATAATTACTTATCTTACTTTTTTTATTCCTTTATTTTTGAACGTAGAGGCCTGAAAACATGGATAATAATATTAAAAATTAAAATATTAAAGTTAAACCATGTTTTACATTAGTATTTAGTATTTATAAAATACAACTATTATTGTTGAACTGTACTGAAGAACTGTACTTCCGAAAATAACGGCTATAGATTTTTTTAAATAACTTGAGAGTATTGTTGGCATTTACTGTTTCTTGTAAATTTGTATGTTATTCAGAAGAAAGTAAATAAAAAAATGGTTTATGAACGACTTAGTATTATGCGTATAGTTTTCTTATAGAATCCTATATTGACTTCATAAGGATTCATCAGCACAACCTTTTTTCTCATGTTTACACACATAAACTTCTGCAGCATATCATCACGTAAACGAACAATAGACGGGTCTCAAAATGGCAATTTATAGTGGCATTGTAAAAATAAAAAAAGAGTTTGAAGACGGCACACAGCAATTAATTACTTCTATACTCTTTAATTTGATAAAAATGTATATTCAAATTATTTATTTATGAGACAATTAACTTAGCGATACATGATTATTTACAATGCATGACTTTGCCTTTAAAGTTAATTGTAAGCGATGCATGAAAAATCAAATTTTCTTCACAAAATTTGAGTAATTACTCCAGCTGCTATTGTTACTCCGGCAGTTCGTAAAGTAAACCTTCCCAGTTCCTTTACATCCCTTCAGAAAACAAAGAGAACAACATAAGTAATATGAATTTTTAAAATAAATCTCGATTTCGATTAATATTATACTCCTTTTTTTTTCATTCTCTTACAATAATATGTATACGATATAGATCATGAAACAGATTTAAGACTTACTTGAATTCTTCGACGCATATAGGTTTACTAGTTTCCATTTCAATCAGTCCATTAACATTCTTAGTCAAGCACCTTGGTTTTCTCTTTACAATTTCACCGGTCCCTCTATGCAGTTCACTTATGAGCTTTTTCACAACTACTTGTTCAGACGTGGACCCGATGTGGAGAACCCCTGTAAATCCTCTAGTCAATGGCACGGGCATTGTTTCAAAAGTAACTATCCTAGCTTGAAAACGAGAACTAACTTTAGATGGAAAATTAGGGTCACTTAGAACGAAGCCTATAGATATTACAGATGCATCCGCAACTCCTGTAAGTGTTATTAAAACAGGATCTCCAGCAAAAGCGGTGGAACTCGCTCCTTCGTCAACAGTTATGCCTGTGAAAGAGCAAAGTTATGTTATAACATTTAATCTTAGAATAAGCATTCAAATTAGGGGGCGGAGGGAGACATTAAATATTTTCGAAAATTCCTGTTTAGATTATTACGCTATTGCGTACCCTTGATTGTAGCTACTTCTCCTATGGGTTGAATTAAAACTTTATCTCCAGGTTGAGCCATACCCGTTTCCACTCGTCCCCCAACACAAAGCCCCCCAGGCCCTTTGAATACATCATTTACTGTAACGCGCAGGGGTTTACCAACGGGTCTTTCCGGTGGCCGTAAATTGTCTGCAAAAGTTAATCGTTATTCCATGTCATTCATATTTTTTTACTTTTAAACAAGAAAGAAAGAAAAATCGATGACATACTTGCAAAATACCATATTATTTTATTCTTGGATGTAATCAAAATCAAATGATAAAGAATAAAGCTTTCAAATATATACACACATACCAATAGCTTCTAATAATGTTGGCCCCGTATACCATTTTGATAAATCCTCTTGATCAGATTTTTTACATAAATTTTCTCCAATCAATCCACTACAAGGAACGAAAGTGATATCATTCTCCCGGAAACCAGCTTGTTTTACCAAGAAACTCAAAAGTTTTAAACGCACGTCCTCAAATCTTCCCTTTGACCACCCAACTGTATCTAATTTATTTACAGCAACGACTAACTGATTTACACCTAAAACAGTAAGGAAAACCCAATCAAATCAAGATATCAATCATTGCATGTTATTTATTAATTAACCCCAAGAATGCCATTAAAATAGAGTTTGTCATTGTTATAAACTCAATTACCTAATGATCTAACTAATAATGCGTGCTCTCTAGTTTGACCCCCGCTTTCAAATCCCGTTTCGAACTCTCCCGTCGTTGAATCTACGACCAAAACAGCGACATCGGCTTGTGAAGCACCGGTAATCATATTCGGTATAAAGTCTTTGTGTCCAGGTGCATCAAGAAGCACAATTGATTTTGTTTTAGTCTCAAATTTTGATTGTCCAACATCCATTGTAATCCCACGAGACCTATGTATAACATTCAGTAACATTTAGTTTACGTAAATTGAACATTTTTTGTTAACAAGTTACATATTATAAAATATAAAATGGTATCAAATAATGTCGATTTACTAAATAGTTTGAACAAAGAGAATAATTTACCTTTCCTCCCCCGTTTCGTCCAAAACCCATGCATACAGAAAAGATTGCTTGCCCAACTTTTTTGACTCTTGCTCAAACTTATGCATCGATTTCTTAGGAACTTGGCCTAATTGATAAAGCAAATGACCCATTAAAGTACTCTTTCCAGCATCTACATGGCCAATTACTAAAAGGTTGAGCAAATCCTTTTCTCCTCCTCTTTCCTTCATATATTCTTTGAGAGCTACTTCCGGTTTAAATTCTTTAACTCTACGATAAAACGAAAAACAATATGGATTAAATATTATAAGCAATAAGCACAAATTGCTACAATGATAAAGAAATATTGTACAGTTCATTCATTTGAAGTGTGTATTATATTATTCGCTTTTAAGTGTGTACAAATCCAATAAAAATGTAATATTACTTTGGAGTCTTTGGAAGCTCGTCACTCGATGAAGGCGGCACAGGCGAGGAAGCTTTCACAGTACTTCTAACATCAACAGGCAACTGTATTGACTGAGCAGTTGGAGTAGAATCTTTGAGCTTTTGTGGCACGTCAAACCCAAGAGTAACAACTCCCTTGGATACAACTTTGACCGGTTCTGGTTTCCCGGAAGCTGCCCCTCCGCTGGCAGCCCCTGAATCAACTGCAACAATTTTAAATGCTTGACCTGTAGAAAATGTGATATTAAAACGCTTTCTTTCTCATCAATGTTCATGTGCATACAAAACCGATGCCATTTTATGTTTCATAAAGAATCAAAATTTTTAAATAACATAACATCATACAATCATACACATTACACATCAACTTAAAAGTAAACTCTTTTGACTCCTTTCCTTTCATTTTATGCTTTTCAAATGATATAAACTACATTTTTACATCAAACTATAATATGATGATAAAAGAACCACACATCTACTAGAAGTTCTGAAAATAATGCAATTTCCTTCAATGATAATAATAATGATTGTTCATGGTCTTTGTAAATTCTGAACAACTAATGCTTTAATAGTACTAAATAATTGCTGTAACATAACCATTTTAAATCTCAAAGTATGTATGTATCCCTAATTTTATAACACTTAATCCCATTCATTAGAAAAAAATAGCTAACAAGTCTTATTATACACGAGTTTTAATTTTTTTGGAATTTTAAAACTTAAATTAATTTAGCCACTAACAACTAACAACAAATAGAATAAAATATAAGACTTTATAACTAAAACTACATAATGAGTAATACGTGGAGTGTGTGGAAAATAATGAAACTGAACCCAAAAATTTTTACAGGAACAAGATAAAAAAACTTTTTTTTCTCAATGCAAGTACTATAGTACCATCTGAGGGACAAAATACAGTGTATTTGATAATGCTGTACTCCTTGAGAATCTTGAGATAACAAATCGTGTTGTCGGGAGTCGAAACTTGGGTGCAAATCTGACTTGACTTCGTTGACAATGAAAAATCTCCCTGTCGTGTGGTCTTTTTTCGAACTCCTAAATAGGCCATAGGGCATAGCAGCTCGTGAAAAGGTCAAAAGGGAAATATTATAGCGGAATTTGTCCAGAACTGGCATTGAGAGTGAGAATTTAGGTTCTCAAACGTCAATGTTCTGCATGGGCCGAAGTAAAAAAAATCTCTGCTCACTCCAAAATAACCACCCTTAGAAAAAAATCTTAATGAAAATTTGATGAGAGTTGGCAACATTGACAATTTTTTATATGATTTTCATATTTCATCAAAATTTGATCAAAATTGACAAGATTTTCGACCAAAATCATGTCAAAATTACATGATATTTTTTGACCCTATTTTTTTCGAAGGGCAAGCACGAATTTTTCCACTTGATGTATAAAACTGCTCAACTCTTGACCTTTACGCCCGACCTATATTTGTCCACCGTCCACTTTAAGAGCTCTCACTTTTGTCTACTATACAAGTGAAAGTAGTCACTTTGTGTGTGAAGGTCCTGCCTCCAAGAATGAGTTTTGCCCCTTTAAACGTTTACACAATTTTGCCACTGGAGTAAAGGAAGAGTTAAACTTGTGGATTTTCTTTGTATTGTTATGCCGTTAAAAGTTAAAACAAAAATCCTACAAGTCAATTTTCTAATCTATGACTTAAAAAACGTTTTAACGACTCTAACTCGAAAAGATCGAATCGAAACAGAGTTACTAATGCACAGTAATTGCCTCGTCGCTTTCTCTTCCATACATACTTACTAGAAGCATTAAGTTTTATCCTACAAAAAATTAAAATTCAGTTTCACTATTTTCCAAACTATCTATATACATAATACATATTTTTCATACTTTACCTAGTATGAAATGGCACAATCTAGAATGACAAGTAACAACCAATAATTTCTGAACACCGGCAATAACAACAACACTTTCGGTGAACATGGTGAACAATTTTGACAGTTAGTTACGAATATAGGGTCAACTAAAATACTAGTCCATGTGCATTTGTTGGCAATAACTTTGCTTTCATTCACATTTAAACAAAAATATAAAACAACAACTATCACTCAAGTAATTATTCGTGCCAACTGACTATATATATATATGTATAATAATGCATATTATACGTAATTAAGGTAAATATAAATAAATATACATACACAAAATAATAAATAATGCAGTAGCACATGCTGTCTATTTTTTGTGCTATTAGCTATTAAGCAAGTATAAACACATGTTATATCAAATTTACCTAGTTAGCAAATTATACCTGCCTTACTATATTATACTACCAGTTAGCAATAATTTTCAATTCCTATGTTGAAAATAAATTAAACCCTAATGACAATAGCAATTATTAATATCATCATTGCGTAACATGACTCAAATTTCTTTCTCTTTACTCTCTAGTTTTGGACAATAAATAATGACATTTTTATTTCGTAATTTGGAATATCACAGTTAGGTTATAGTATAGCAAATGCAGGGTGCAGGGCAGGTAGTAATAAAATCATGATATCATTTTTATAACTATTCATAGTTAAATAGGTTAAATAAGTTTAGTGCTAATAACTAAGCTAAAACTCTGGTATTGAAAAAATGCTGATTTACGTAATACCAGATACTAGATAATATAAATAGGATTTTACATGCTATAAGAGACATACTATACTATACTATAATTGAGTATATAAAATGTACTATGTTATATGTTATATGAAACGTTTTTTGTAAACCATAACTTGGAAATTATGGCTTTGCAATTTATTTATTTTAAATGTTAATCCTTTGAACTTGTATTTTGCCCATTAACTAAATTAGTGGAAGACGGAACAAGGGTAGCCGAAGACGATGATTGCTGTAGTGGCAAAGACTTCTGTTCTAACTGAGTTCGAACCACAGTATCTGGGGAAGGAGTGTCAAATTTAAAACATCTATCCTTGTATATTGTCGTCAAAATCTTCCAAGAATCTCGATGATCTGGATATTTTGGTTCAGGCGTCGGGTTATCACATCTTCGTCCAATATGTCTTCCAATAGATGAGGCTTTCAAGTTCTTAATTACAATTGAATTGTCCGAATTGTCGCTATCTTCCCTTTCTTTTACAAGTGTCAACTCCTTCTTTGACTCCTCAAACAATTTTGATTTCTTTGATCCGTATGAGTTATTATGTTGTGCTGAGGAAGTATGATTCTTGTTTTCACTGCCATCATTCGAACTTGATAGCAACAATTCACCATTGGTATTAGTCGGTATATTAGCTTCGATATTTATCATTTGACGTTTCAGGGAATCATTACCGATTCCAGTCTTATTACGAAATAATAAATTTTGATTTCTTGAATCTGGTGCACGATATAAAGGATTTTTAATTGGTGCAACAACAGAGGATGTGGGGGTGGGGGAAGAAGATGAAGTTGGGAATAACAGTGGGTTTTTAGTTACTTTATCCCTCGGAGCAAATAGCGAGTTCTTTATCAAACTGGTTGTAGGAGCTGCAGTTGCTGTGGCTTTATCTTTCTCGTCTTGAGAATTATTATTAGTACTTTTACTGAATAGTGAAGATGATGGATTCTTTTTTGCAAACAGGCCGTTAGTTTTTGGTGGTGGGGCTATAGATTTTCCATTTTCTGTCTGAACCTCTAATAATTTGCCATCCATTTCTGAAGAAACTTTTACTTTATTCTTATTCCCAAACAATAAATTCTTGCCATTTTTTGATTTACTTGAGTTGTCACCGTTTCGTATATTATCACTTCCACCTGCTCCTGTAGGATGTGCTTTATTAAATATTGTACTTCTTAATAACGGAGATGAAGATGTGACAACTGTTGGTTTGTTAGGAGTCGTAGATACATTTGTGGGTTCAAATGGTCTGAGACCTACCGATTCTGGTAATTTAAGATCTTTCATGCCTACTTCAATTGTATTATCTATTCGCATTTCGTCAAGAACGCTAGTAGTGATAACATGAGTTTCTAGATTATGAGCTGTACTAAAAAGAGAATTTTCTGTAAAATCTTACCTTATTAAAAAAGATGAAGGGGTGTTTTGAATCGATTTTTAAATGTTCACAGTCACATGAGTGTAAAAGCAAAGTGGATTTTAATTTTGAAATTAGAAGAGCACCGCAGTTATCCAAGCAAATAGTGCGTACAAAAAAAGAAAAAAAAAGATTTCAATTAGAATGTTTTATAGACTATTTACAAAGTAATGACATAAACACCAAGCTGCTGAAGGCTACAACATTATACAACATGATGTGCTTTCAAATAAAAGCACAGGAAAACTAACTACACAAATAATAAGGAAATGTTGTTTATTGATTGATTGAAGGATTTAGAACTTACCTATTTTTGGTGCATCCTTAGTTCCAATAACTCGTTCTTTAGATGCAGTAGCAGCAGCAATAGTTCCAGTGGTGGTTGTTGTTCTTTGCTTATTATCTTCTGTTTACAATTGAATACAAACGAAATGCAATATTCATTATTTATTGTTTCATCATCCACAATCCACAATGTCAATCGAAAAGCCAAATACATAGGCTTAAATTTTATCATTATTGACCTAAAGCAGTTGCGTTATTTCCATTTCCTTCGAGACAGCTATTCAAAGCTTTTGTGGTATCAAAGTCACAGCGAATGATATTAGAAATAATAATCGGCTCCGGGACAGAGTCACCCACAATATCGTGGATTTGTTCTAGGCATTTCTTTAGTCGATCTTCGTCTTCCTTACTTAAACTAGCTACAGCGGTTTCTATTGTTAAAGAGTCAAGTCTTTCCCGAGTCTTTTTATAATCAACATCTACATCTTCTTCAGGTTCCTCAGCTATATTTTCTTCGGGTTTGAAAAGGGATGATACTGGTTGTTGAGTTTTGGATCTGTCGTAGAGATATTGAGAGGCTATGAAATCAAACAAACTTACGTTAACACGATAACACATCACACATATTATACACATCGTAGTTATACACAATCCAATTAGGTCAAAAATATGTTGGTAAAAGGTTTTAATGTCAATTCTATTCTTACCACTTGGACTCACACCATAATCCTCCTCAACCGAGTGACCATAAACGTCATCGTATCCTTCGTAGTCTGAAAATATTGGACCACCAGAAAGGTTATTAAAAGTAAAACGTTTGTTCATACTTACAGTTACAATACTTAATTTGTCTTTTACAATTTAAAAATGTTAAATTACCATCATCGTAGTTCATTTGACGAACGTTTCTATGTCGAGACATAGTTTTTAACTATTTAAACAACAAACACTCGATTGTTTTTTATCTTGAATGGTATATTGTTTTACACACATGTATGCACTATGCACATACATAGGAAGGATATTTTCAAAGATTTGTGATTTTTATGATGAAGTACAAATGTTTTTCAATTTTAAATGCTTTCAGTAGATTCTACTTTGGAAGTTTACCAATTCGCCAAAAACTGTATTACTTGTAAATCAGTGATTAGTTTCAAATTCTTTGAAGAAAATGTTCCGTCTGTTGTCTGTTCTGCTTACTAGTAAATAAATAATTATGTAGGTATTTATGTACCATTTGTAAATTCTATCAAGTATAAAAAAAGTATGTGGAACACTTCAAAACGTATTCTTACAGTACATATTACAAAACACGTTTTAACTAACTGCTCTATTTTGAACTGCTTTAAAATTGTAGATACATAGCATGATAATATATGATATATGATATAAGATAATTATGAATTACGTTACTTTTCTACTTTACACTACGAATAGAAATATGAAATAAGACTTATATTGTAATGGGACTGAGATCAGAGATCAGAGTTTGTTCATTCTTCATGGTCTCTTCCTGCCTTTGAATTTCATAGGCGCGAGTAAAATTGCAATTTTTTTACGGACACATGAAGGCTTCATGATGAAGCAAAGTTAAAGACCTTTCTACTTTCTACTACATTTTCTACTACTATTATTTTATTGCTTTTGCGGACCCCATTTTTGTTATTTATTACAAACATTTTAGGTTTTCTCAGGTTTTAATATCAACTACTTCTGTTTTACTTGCCGTTAACTACTTGAGTGTGGATTTAGATGGCCGTGAGACAAGGTGTTGCACATTTTCAGAAGATACTGGATCTTCTGAGTAAGGAAGGGTCATTTGATCGTGTATGCGAAAAGGTAACTTTCTATTCATTTTTTCGTGTCGTAAGTATGTTGTAGAGTTGTAGAAGTAAGTATAAGTAAAACATATTTCATGTTTTTGTAGGTCAAACTCGTGTCTATTGGAAATGGGAATCTTAGTGCCATAATGAAAGTTGAACAGGTAAAATCCTGTTTGTGCTATTTATTTCTATCTGTCCCATTTTTATAGTTCAGTTATCTGTATTTTTATATAGTATTTGCCTGCATCTTGCATTTATATTGTACGTACGTTGTAATACTGTGATGACGTAGGTAGTTAACAATAATTTGTATTTATTTGTACTGGAAAAATAGGAACACGTGAACCGAGGCGCAAATCTACACGGTGGTCTATCGTGTACGTTAGTGGATTGTTTGTCCAGTCTTGCATTAATGTCGCATCCAAATTACACGTCACCTGGTGTTAGTATAGCTCTGAATGTCTCGTAAGTCATTTTATAGTCATTAGTACTTAAATTTGGTACATTTTACCCTATGCTTTTCTGCGAATACATTTTTCATTTTCCCATCTCATAGTGTATAGTAAGTTATATGTATATTGTATTTTGTTGCTTGAAACTTTTTTCGCCTGTAGGTTTATGCGGAGCGTCCCTTCTGGTCAGGAAATATTAATTAAAGCAAGTACGAATAAACTGGGGAAAAAGGTCGCTTTTCTCACAGTGGATATTCTAAGTCGAAGCTCCGGTGAATTAGTCGCACAAGGTACCCATACAAAGTATATAGGCTAGTGTGTGTCCACAACTTCGAATGTAAGTAAAATGTAGTATTTATTCTTTGTCACGGGCTACCTCACTTCTATAATTATGAAAATGAGCTAAAGTATTACTCGAATATTTGATGCAATTATGATACAATAGAATCTGAGATTAAAGTATGTATCATATGAATGTCCAATGTGCAATCTCTTTCTAAGTTATGACGGAAGTAATTCCAGATTACAAGAACAAGTGTATGAATTTTCCTGATAGTATGGATTTTTAAGATGTTCTGTTTTTGGGCCAATTTTTGGTCTGATGCTGAAACTTTGCCATTACAAAATAAGACTACGCAATAATAATACCAAAAATAAATACCTCTCTCGATTCTCTGGGGGAGATGTATTAATTATAAGTGTTCCTATAATGTGGAAAATTCTCCAGAAATCGCAAAATGAGTATAGTCGTTTCGCCGTCCCTGATACACTGGTGTTATTGATACTCGAATATACATATGTAGCAATGTATTACAAAGGTAAATGTGTTACGATATAATCGTTTCATGTAATAGCATTGCTTTTAAAAAAATAACCAACAAGAAAGTTGGCGATGTTTTAAAAATCATAATAATATATTTTCAACCATAATTTAAAACGAATCAACGCTTAATTTTTTTGTACATATGTGTAAACAATGATCTGGTTTATCGAAAATTATGGAGAATTATTATTGATTTAATACGGCAATGGAATAAAAGGATTGAGGGTATTATTATACAAACATCTCATTTCATTCTTTTGTTTGTTACTATAAAAAGGAAATGTATTTTTTGTACATGCAATCATCATACTTCATAATATACTTCATAATAACAAGAGGACATGTTGTTATACGTCGTACATACATATTATGTATTTATGTATTACCATTAAATTTAGCACAATACTATTGTTTAGGCTTAAAATAATACTCTAAGGGGATCGGTATAACTGCATCTTAACAAATTAGAAATCTCCTCAGCAAAAGGAAGTGGAAGAATGTTAAATAGAAAATGTTTATAAGTACGTATAGAGAGAAAGGGTATGGTCAATTGCTTTCCTGTGGGTCTGGATGGCCAGCCAGGCCTACATATGGGGAAGTATGGAAGGCCGAACTACGTGTCTGGAAATTCACTATATTGCTTAGGAAAATGCATCACTCTCCTATATTTCTTAAGCAGGGGAGAGTATCTGGACATATGTTTAGGTCTTCAATTTCATTCCCCACATAAACATACCCTGTTTCATAACAAAGTGACTAGAACTAAAATCGATTTAGATTTAACTTCAAAATAAAAATCATATTGCACTTTTTCAAACACCTGGCTCATTTTGTAGATTCAATCCATAAATCGTTTTAGATTCAACTTAACCAAGTTATACTATACATGTAATATACAAAAAAATCTTCAATTTTAAGGTCTAAAATTGTAACAAGCATTATGTCTCAGACAAATGCGTTTTTCTAGACACTAGACGCAAAATTTACAATAACGTTGATTAGCAATAAGTATTTCACCCTAAGTAGACCTTTCATTTGTTCGTTTGTATTATTTTTGTATTAATAGGTAGAGGAAGAGAAAAGAGGGAACTGATCGATTGAATCTTTTTTTATTAAAACGTTAGATTGAAAACAAGGGCTAAGTATCTTTCTTGTAGTTTTTGTGGTAGTGCTTTAACTGATCCCAAAACATTAACGACAGTAAAGTGTGTGGTCCAAGGCGGAAGTAATTGGCTGTCCATCCCTTGTAGAAACCAGCAAAACCCTCAGCTTGATATATTTTTAATCCACAGTCAACTACACTTCGGTACATCAGACCTTAAAATGCAAAGTGTAAATGAAACTAGGATTAGGAACTGTTTTGGAAATGTAATACGAGTAATATGTATCCACGTTATTTTAAAAGAGGAAGCACAGCATGAATGTTTTATGAAAGTAGTAACATCAAACATACGACTTCTTTGTTTACCTTTTCCTTGTTCATTAACACCTTGATTATAAAATCGGGTCGAGATTAAATCAAACGGAGCCATTGCAATGGAGACAAAAATGCCAGAAATTAAACTAGCTATACAGGCATTTCCCCAACTTCTCTCCGCAAATATTTTCTTTGACCGTACAAATTCTGGAGAAAAAATGTAAATGACATTTTAGTGGTCATATTAATTTTAGAGGATTTCAAATTATCTAGGTCTGTTATTTAGTAGACATAAGTATTGTGTTGATAGTTGATACACGATTCTTTAAAATTAGTACATAAATATTTAGAACTTTACTTACCAACTGATTTTTCAAAAGTACTCAACTGTACTGCACTTGCCACCACAACTCTGGGGAGTGTAGATGTGATGCCTCTCCACAATCCAACAATACCATATTTTGCATATATTGATTGAAGGGCAGGCATCATTCCAACATGTGTATGCTGATGACCCACGGCTATAGCTTTGTTAGCTTGCGCCTGTAAATGTGTTTTGACGAGAAAAAATGGACTTCCTATACTGGCTCCAATTGCTCCAGAAAAAGCAGCAACAGCCTGAAAAAGTTACTTTCACTTTAATCACTCTGAATTCAAAACAGTTGTAAAATCAGTAGTTAGTAACACCTTCAGTGATTAGTATTTACACAGTATGTATGTCTACAATATCAAAATTTATAAATGTGTTACGATATAACTCAAGTACCATTGAATGGATAGGAGAAACTTTGCCATTTTTATGCCTTGTAAAATTACTCCTATCCATGAGGTCATAAATTCCTAAACGCGATCCGTTCATGACCTACGGAAATAATAAAAACAATAGTATTGGTATAAATATCATTTGAAAGTTGATACAACTTTTTATGAAACATTTATCAGTAATACACTAAACGTATTGAACTATTGGTATCATCAATAATGATTCATTATAGAATTTTTAAACAATTACAAATTGGTAGAAAAGAGCTGGTGCAAGGCCTTTTTGTAACGCTAGTATTCCGTCGTTTTTACCGATCGCATAGGCTGCATGAAAGACATTTTTATAATGTACGGCAAACGTCCCTTTTGATTTAAGCTCGCCCTGTAGCTGCATTCGAATTTTGCAGACCTCAAGTGGATTTGTGACTGCAATTATAATTATAATTACAGTTACAGTTGATTATATTACAGTCGCATTATACATATTTAATTGTATAGCTCTTAAATGAGCTATACAATTGTATAATGGTTTAAATTACAATATTTTATTGTGTACTTACAAAATCCTGCAGCAACTGCGGCTGTAACCATAAACATCAGTAAAAACAGTTAAATATGAGCCCGATGTAAAAATACTACAATGATGTACTTTCTTGCAATAATATGAATCACATCAATCGAAAGTCGGAAATATATCTAATATAAACCGTAAAACAATTACCCCCTCCGCCTAGTGCCAATTCCATTGTCTGCCGTCCTTAGTTTTCGGTTCTTGAAATAAAAACTTCTTGATTTCTAAGGAAAGAATTCACCAATTCGTACCTGATTTCGAATTATGCATGTAGCGATTGGTTTTGTTAATAGAATAGTATAATAACGCTAAAACTTGAAGATGCTTTTATTTCTTAATGATGAACGAATATCACAATTCTGAAATCACAGCTTTTACTAGTAAATGTTACGCATTACAGATTATAGATGCGAAATACGAGGTGACTGTTACTCGTAAAAATGATTCTCAAATGAGAAATGTAGTTTGAAGGTTGAAAATGCACGATTCTACAACAACAACAATAATATAAAAAACTATGTGCCCTTTGGCTGATTAAAATTGAACTCAACAATTAAAATAGTCTACATCCGGAGTTATGTAATTTATAACATGCGATCCACGCACATTACACATTATGACTTCACATGTATAGGTAAAATGACTAGATAAGTTCTCGTTCGCCAATTCTCAGGTAACACAACAGTGTGCGTATGAAAAGCTCTATTCTTGACTGCTGTTATTATCACATTTACGTAGCCCTATACTGTAAGTTTTAAAGTAAACCTATAGTAAACCCACATTGAAATGAACTACTTTCCAGTTTACAATTTAACAGGCAGACAAACAGTGCAGCTGGGAAATGTGAAATTGCAATTTTGAACTTTCTTTACATTCAATTTTGCTTTCACCACCAAAAAATCCATGCTTGCTTTTGACTTTCCTTGACTTTTATTTCGCTGCTTCCCACTTCCATTTGTAGGAAGTTTTCTAATTATCAATTTTAAATGAAATAACGATCTTTTGTCTTAGAAATGCAGCCGCTATAGCCAAAAATAAGCAAACGGGCATAATAGATGTTAAAATTAAATTAAATTCACAGGGAAAAAATCTATAATATGGCTGGTGTATAAAAATGGAATTCTGAAAATGGAAACATAAAACGTGATCTAACTTAAAAGAATCTAATTATGTGATAGAGATGCATAGGGAAATATGCCGACCTTACCTTGGTACATAATATTATATCGATTCTAGTTGTAGGTGCAAGTACATCATTTGTATGAAAAAGAAAAAAATCATGTTTTGTATTTGTTTTTTCAACAGTCTTGGACTAAAAAACGTTTTCTCCTTTATTTTTTATTTGTCTTCATTTTTAACATTTCATTTATTTTATTTTATGTATATTTTTTTTCATTCTTTTTCTCTTTATTGAAGAATTATTTATCATGCGTTCACTACATCATGCTGTTGAGCTTTTAGCTGGTATAAAGTACAAAGTCTTTGAAGTCTTTGTATCCAATAACAACTCTTATTTCTCATTAGTGCATTAAAGTCAACGCTTAGTTTATAATTTTACTTTTATAAATTACAAATTAACTGTAATGTTTCACAGAGCTGTTTTATGCATATAGTGTTAATATAGTATGTATATGTGCTACATAATTTTTATCGTTGTGGAAATGCATGTAAATCAATTATTCACGCTAACCGAGTTTAAAATGTATAGCATAAATGTAAATGTAACTGACAAGAATTAAAGAACCACGAGAATATTGGCTGTACACTAGCACTGGCGTGTGATTTCACAACATAATAAAGTAATAATAGTATTAATAACAAAAGGGTTTAGTATATGTAAAAAATATTGGTAATAGTAATAAATTGAACCTTGAGGTTCTTCAAAAATGCGGAATTCAATTCACTAACGGCGCATAGACGGTTAAGTTAAGACCGCATCGTTTATAGGTATCGTGTTTTACATTCTAACTTAGAATTTCTAAGAGTTACAGCAACAACTATTGGGTATATGTATTAGAATAGTATAGTATACAAACAATCAAAGGCTAAACAAAATGTGTTTCAAGTAGAACAATGCTTAGAAGAGTATATATGTATAGGAGTCAAATAGTAACATCATTTAACAAAAACAAAATATCAACAATCAATAACAATCAAAATAGATAATTATAATGTCACAAGCAAATAAAATACAACTAAATTATTGCTTGTGACATAGTTTTTGTTGTATTTTTTTCAAAGTCCTATTTATGAATACTTGAAACTCAGTTAAATATATTATACGTTTTGTACTAATAATATCAAAATGAAGAGTCATAAAATAATCAACAGGAGTGTAAGTATTAGATTTCTCCAGTATTATACTTGTTATGTTAGATAGAATAACGCAAATGTAAGTAGTCCTTCGAGATTTTGTAACCGTTACAATACTTACACGTTCATATTAAATAACTTTTTATACCGTTAAAAAGTATGCTACATAGTACGTCTGTTAGTGTACAATTAACCCAAGTGTACACTCATCGATAGTAAAATAACTTTGAATGGGACCATAGAGTCTACAATGAATTAGTCTATGCTCCCAGTCATAACCATTTTTACTACGGCTGAGTTAGCTCCGCCTTCGAGTGTACAATAGTTAGCATGGTATTTTTGTCTTAATATACGGTGTATATGTGTGGGTAAAGTGACTACTATAATTTTTATAGATCTTGCTAAAAATAAACATGAGAGAAATAAAATAATGATTATTATTCCTTTTTGGTTATTTACGAAACACTTCGTCGTGTTGTAGTTAAGTCTTTAAGTTCTAAATCATAGGAAGTTGAAAGAGATGATGATGAGGACGATTTGAAGTCTTTTTCGGTGTAGTATTTAAGTTGGTCCCAAAACACCAATAACAGCAGAGTATGTGGACCAAGCCTAAACCAATTAGCTGTCCAACCTTTAAAGAATCCCAAAATCTTTTCCTCTTGATAGATCTTTTTCGTACAGTCTAGCACAGACTTATACATCAGACCTGTAAAAATAAATAAAAACGGGGTGTAACAAATGTATGAAGCTGTACAAACAGTACACGTGAGGTTAGGGATAAATGTACAACGAAAACAACAGCGACTTATACATGTCACGTGCAATGTGAAATGTGCGCATCTATATAAAATCAGTTATTAGTAGTATATTAACCAGTATACTAGTGCATGTAATTTACACATACATGTATGATGTATTGTGTAAATTACATTCATAACATTGTAAAGAAGTTGTAGGGGTATATAAGTGACATGAATAATAACTTCATTATTTAATTCTTAATTATTTTTACCTTTCCCGTTTGCGTCAACTCCTTGATTATAAAACCGAGTGGCAATACTGCAAAGAAACAAAATCATAACAACTAATTAAACACATATTATGCGACGACAATATGCAATTTTCACAGCATTCTGTGGGCAAAAAAGTTTGAATACAAAAAGGTGAAAGCACCACTTACAGATCAAACGGAGCCATTGCAATAGAGACGAAAACACCGGAAAGGAGACTAGCTACACAGGCATTCCCCCAACTTCTTTCGGCAAAAATTCTCTTGGAACGTACAAATTCCAGAGATTTTTCTGTAAAAATAAATATATCAATGAATTTTCTTTCGCAGTAAAAGTATAAGGGAAATAAATTCCAAAACATTTATCGCTTCGAAATATGTAATGTATAATGTAAAGGCTGTAGACTGTAGACTGTAAAAACCAACCGAAGGTCAGCAGTTGAACTGCTGAGGACACTGAAATCCGGGGAATGGCGCTGGACATTCCTCTCCAAAGTCCTGGGAGTCCATGTTTCATGTAGATTACTTTGATCCCTTCGATCAATCCTTTGTAATCATGCTGGTGGCCGACGGCAATTGTCGAATTGTTCGCTTTTGACTGCAGGTGCACTTTAACCTTTTATTTCATACACAAAACAGAATTATTAGTTTTAGCTCAAAGGGGTCATCAGCTTTTGATTTAGATTTAAAAAACTATAAGAAAAAACTAAAGTAGTTCATAGTTGTCTGAATTAATTTTATAAAAGAAACAATTTTGTTTTTTTGATGAGTAAAAATGTACATATAAATAAATAATCTAGGTATCCCCTTCGTCGTTTTCAAAGCATATTTACAGACTACATAATTTACTGTATAATTTTTCAATATTGTTAGTAATGTTATCATAGCAGTGAATAAATTTTACGTAATAATTATATTATCGTATTTATTTCAAACATTTATATGAATGAGAAAAAAATA